>JACCGJ010023096.1:0-14234 GCA_013407085.1 Atriophallophorus winterbourni
TGTGTGTAGTGGAATATACTTCTTCACTGTCCGTGAGTTTTCATTGTCATATTTTGTTTATGTTTTATCGTGTTGTTTGTATTCTACATTGGTATTTTTCCGCTATATATTTGGTGAGCCCGACGTGATATTTGTATTTTCTTTCGCTCCTATATCAATTTTCTTCATCATGGAATCTGACGTTTCTACCAACTCTTTCAACCTTAACGCTGTCGTTGTCCCTTTTCCTAATTTTGACGGTACTAATCCGCGTGCATGGTTTCGTCTGATGGAAAACACATTTCGGCTCAGAGTAATTACGAAACAGGACACGATGTATCTGTATGCTTCGAATTCTCTCCCCACTGCGATTGTCGCGGAGGTTTTTGATGTAATTGATGTCATGTCTCCTGAAACCCCTTACGATCTACTCAAGGCCGCTGTTTTGAAGCCAACCACTATATAGGAAGAGGGCAGATTGCGTCAGCTTCTCTCAAGTGTTCAGCTGGGTGATCGCACTCCCTCGCAGCTTCTTCGCCATATGCGCGCATTGGTTGGGGACTCAAAGGTCGATGACTCTCTCATTCGTCAATTATGGTTGAAATGTCTACCTGTAAGCATGGCGTCCATCCTAGCAGCCTCTGCCACCCGTTCCACGTTGGATGAGCTTGCTGATATAGCGGATAAAATCAACGAATATTACGGACATCATACCGTCCAGCAAGTTGAGACACCCAAGCCATTAATCGCCAATGAACCCTTAAAATCCACAGAAAGTCTGTCAGAACGACTATCCAGAATTGAACTCTCTATAGCAAATCTGACGCGTTATGCTGAAACCCGCACTCACTTCAATTCGAGACGACGCAGCAGTGCGCCACAACACCGCAGTACGTCACAACACCGCAGTGCGTCGCGACACCGCAATCAGATTTGTTATTTTCATCGACGTTTCGGTGACGATGCGCGTAACTGTCGCCCCGGTTGCAAATACCCCAAGTCTGGCGCATTCTCTAAACAGGGAAACGAGAGCGCCAGCCAGTAGTGGCGACGACTGTCGCTGGCCAACCCGTTAGTCGCCTCCTGTATGTCACTGATCGGAATTCTCATCAGAATTTTCTCGTCGACACCGGTGCTGAGGTGAGCGTTCTACCTCGATCTGCAAAAAAACGCCACCTTCAAGCTACAGGAATTTGTCTCCAGGCGGCTAACCAAACGAAAATTGTCACGTATGGTCAGAAGTTTCTAAACCTAGACTTCGGACTCCGCCGGCAGTTCCCTTTTCTTTTTATTATTGCCGATGTCAAACAACCAATCCTTGGTGTTGATTTTCTTGCGCAGTTTGATTTGGTTGTTGATATTAAGCGACGCCAATTGCAAGATAAGATTACTTCACTTCACGTATCTTGTAAAACCGTTGCACTTAATTCTATCAACTTACGTGTGTGCCTTCCCGATTCTGATGAGTGCTCTTCCCTCGTCATGGATTTCCCTTCGCTTGTGCACCCCTCAACTGCAGCGACCAACCCCAAGCACCTGGTTTGACATCACATCGTCACCAAAGGACGACCAGTTTTTGCCAAGCCCCGTCGGCTCCCGCCAGACAAACTTCACGCAGCTAAAAACGAATTCCAACATATGGTAACCCTTGGCATAATTCGGCCATCCGATAGTTAATGGGCCTCGCCGCTGTATTTGGTTGCAAAGAAAAATGGCGACTAGAGACCTTGTGGTGACTATCGTGCACTCAACGCCATCACCATACCCGATCGGTACCCTATTCCACATATCCACGATTTTTCCCTGCATCTCCGTGGAAAGCAGTTTTACTCAAAATTGGATTTGGTACGGGCCTACCATCAGATACCAATGGCGGAGGAGGATATCGCTAAGACAGCTGTCATTACCCCATTCGGTCTCTTCGAATTTCTCCGAATGCCATTTGGACTTCGCATTGCAGCTCAGTCCTTCCAGCGATTTATGGACCAAATTTTTCGTGGATTAGATTTTGTTTTTGTATATATCGACGACGTCCTCATCGCCAGTACCACTGCAGAGGAGCACAAAAAACATTTACGCGTTGTTTTTGAACGTCTCGACAATTACGGAATCACTATTAATCCCGAAAAGTGTGTCTTTGGTCAAACCAGTGTCCAATTCCTTGGTCATCAAATCGACTCCCATGGTATTAGCCCGTCACCCGACAAAACCCAATCTGTCGTGGAATATCCTTTACCCCAATCCATCAAGAGCCTTCGTCGTTTTCTTGGTGTCATCAATTATTACGGTCGGTTCATCCCCAATTGTGCTCAATTGTTACAACCCTTAACTGATTTACTACGAGGAAATCCAAAAAAACTCGTGTTGACAGCTGAAGCGGAGGCCGCTTTTGTCGCCGTGAAGAAGGAGTTGTCAACACACACGTCCTTGAGCCACTTGGATACCACAAACAGTGCCCGCCTTGTGCTCAAAACAGATGCTTCTTCTGTTGCAGTGGGTGCAGTTCTACAACAGTTGATCGGCTGCGATGCTCAACCACTTTCCTTCTTTTCGAGGAAGTTGCAACCAACGCAGACGAGGTACAGTACATTCGGCAGAGAACTTCTCGCTGTGTACTTGGCGATCAAACACTTCCGGCACTTTTTGGAAGGACGTCAGTTTACCATCTATACTGATCACAAGCCCCTCGTTTACGCAGCTCGCACCTCTGCGGATCGTCACTCTCCTCGAGAAATCCGTCAGTTGGACTACATATTGCAGTTCACCGACGATATTCGCTTTATCGATGGTAGCAGTAATGTTTTTGCTGACGCATTCTCTCGCACGGATTTACACCATGTCAATCGACCATCTGTGGACCTACAGGATCTTGCCCGGCATCAGGAAGCTGATCCTGAATTTTCCGTCATCACAAACAACCCATCCCTTCGATTTTCCTAAACTGTGACGCTCATATCCATTGTGACATTTCTACCGGCAAGATGCGACCATTTGTTCCACAATCTCACCGCCGGATTATTTTTGATCACTTTCATGGATTATCCCATCCGAGCATACGCTCAACGGTACGTCTTATTACCGAACGTTTCGTATGGCACAACGTACGGAAAGATATCCGCCAATGGGCAAAACACTGTGTTACGTGTCAAAAGGGCAAGATTCATATGCACACCCGTGCAGCCCTTGCCACATTCCCCCAACCTGACGCGCGTTTCAAACATGTGCACCTGGACATTGTAGGTCCCTTACCGCCATCCAAGGGTTACACCTACATTTTGACGTGTGTGGATCGATTCACGCGTTGGCCCGTTGCCACGCCTATGTGTGATATTTCATCAGAGACTGTTGCTCAGACGTTTGTTCATTCATGGAAATTTATCTTTGGCGTTCCGGCTACTATCACCACAGACAGAGGATCTCAATTCACCTCTGCATTGTTTCGGGATGTTAGCCGAATGATCGGATCAACACATATGTGTACGACGGCATACCACCCTGCGGCAAATGGATTAGTCGAACGGTTCCACCGTCAATTGAAAGCTTCCATCACCGCTTCCTCGTCCAGTGTGCATCGGTCTGAACGGCTACCCATCATTCTGCTGGCAATCAGGAACACGGTCAAGGAGGATGCCGGATGTTGTCCCTCGGATCTTGTTTTTGGTACCGCACTACGACTGCCTGGCGAGATGATTCTTGACTCCCGCCACACCGGTGAGCTCGATGTTTCCTCATACGCCGCGAGATTGAAGGAGCATTTCCAGTCTGTTCGTCCCGTCCCAACGCGCCCCAACAACCGTCCCGCCCAAGTCCATCCCGACCTCTCAACCTGCCCCTACGTTTTTGTTCGTGTCGACGCCGTGCGGAAGCCCCTACAGCCGCCCTACGACGGTCCCTTCAAAGTTTTGGTGCGCAAGCCAAAATATTTTGTCCTGGACAAAAACGGAACACGAGACTCCGTCAGCATCGACAGGTTAAAGCCAGCCTATATCGATTCCTCATACGGTCAACCCTCTTCGAATGACTCTAATGTGGTATTCCCGTCAACCGCTCCGACCCAGCCAATGACCGAGGACCCTGTTTCCCTCTCCCAATCAACCGACAATACTCAACCTACAGTTTCTCGCACGCGTTCTGGGCGCTGTGTCTCTTTCCCTGCCCGGTTAGCAGAGTTTATTCCCTGATTTTTCGATCGTTGGTCGATCCGACCAACGCTCTAGGGGGGGAGCTCTGTAGCGTTTCACATTTTCATACATTTTGTATCGTTGTTTTACTAAACTGCAACCGCATAAAATTTGAATATACACTTTTCCGTCCAACCGCGCGTCGTCCGTTCTGCCTCGTTGTGCTAGTCGACTGTTCTGTGCTGACTGTTCTGTGTTGACTGTTCTGTGTTGACTGTTCTAACGGAGTCGAGCTCCTTTTCAGCTGTCTCCGGACCTTTTCTCATCACTCGTTGTCCGTCTTGGATTTATTCGGAGCGGATTATTCTGTGTGTAGTGGAATATACTTCTTCACTGTCCGTGAGTTTTCATTGTCATATTTTGTTTATGTTTTATCGTGTTGTTTGTATTCTACATTGGTATTTTCCGCTACATATTTGGTGACCCCGACGTGATTTGTTTTTCCTTTCGCTCCTATATCAATTTTTTTCATCATGGAATCTGACGTCTCTACCAACTCTCTCAACCTTAACGCTGTTGTTGTCCCTTTTCCTAATTTTGACGGTACTAATCCGCGTGCATGGTTTCGTCTGATGGAAAACACATTTCGGCTCAGAGGAATTACGAAACAGGACACGATGTATCTGTATGCTTCGAATTCTCTCCCCACTGCGATTGTCGCAGAGGTTTTTGATGTAATAGATGTCATGCCTCCTGAAACCCCTTACGATCTACTCAAGGCCGCTGTTTTGAAGCGAACCACTATATCGGAAGAGGTCAGATTGCGTCAGCTTCTCTCAAGTGTTCAGCTGGGTGATCGCAATCCCTCACAGCTTTTTCGCCATATGCGCGCATTGGTTGGGGACTCAAAGGTCGATGACTCTATCATTCGTCAATTATGGTTGAAATGTCTACCTGTAAGCATGGCGTCCATCCTAGCAGCCTCTGCCACCTGTTTTACGTTGGATGAGCTTGCTGATATAGCGGATAAAATCAACGAATATTACGGACATCATACCGTCCAGCAAGTTGAGACACCCAAGCCATTAATCCCCAATGAACCCTTAAAATCCACAGAAAGTCTGTCAGAACGACTATCCAGAATTGAACTCTCTATAGCAAATCTGACGCGTTATTCTGAAACCCGCACTCACTCCAATTCGAGACGACGCAGCAGTGCGCCACAACACCGCAGTACGTCACAACACCGCAGTGCGTCGCGACACCGCAATCAGATTTGTTATTTTCATCCACGTTTCGGTGACGATGCGCGTAACTGTCGCCCCGGTTGCAAATACCCTGAGTCTGGCGCATTCTCTAAACAGGGAAACGCGAGCGCCAGCCAGTAGTGGCGATGACTGTCGCTGGCCGACCCGTTAGTCGCCTACTGTATGTCACTGATCGGAATTCTCATCAGAATTTTCTCGTCGACACCGGTGCTGAGGTGAGCGTTCTACCTCGATCTGCAGAAAAACGCCACCTTCAAGCTACAGGAATTTGTCTCCAGGCGGCTAACCAAACGAAAATTGCCACGTATGGTCAGAAGTTTCTAAACCTAGACTTCGGACTCCGCCGGCAGTTCCCTTTTCTTTTTATTATTGCCGATGTCAAACAACCAATCCTTGGTGTTGATTTTGTTGCGCAGTTTGATTTAGTTGTTGATATTAAGCGACGCCAATTGCAAGATAAAATTATTTCACTTCACGTATCTTGTAAAACCGTTGCACTTAATTCTATCAACTTACGTGTGTGCCTTCCCGATTCTGATGAGTTCTCTTCCCTCGTCACGGATTTTCCTTCGCTGGTGCACCCCTCAACTGCAGCGACCAACCCCAAGCACCTGGTTCGACATCACATCGTCACCAAAGGACGACCAGTTTTTTCCAAGCCCCGTCGGCTGCCGCCAGACAAACTTCACGCAGCTAAAAACGAATCCCAACATATGGTAAACCTTGGCATAATTCGGCCATCCGATAGTCAATGGGCCTCGCCGCTGCATTTGGTTGCAAAGAAAAATGGCGACTGGAGACCTTGTGGTGACTATCGTGCACTCAACGCCATCACCTTACCCGATCGGTACCCTATTCCACATATCCACGATTTTCCCTGCATCTCCGTGGAAAGCAGTTTTACTCAAAATTGGATTTGGTACGGGCCTACCATCAGATACCAATGGCCGAAGAGGATATCGCCAAGACAGCTGTCATTACCCCATTTGGTCTCTTCGAATTTCTCCGAATGCCATTTGGACTTCGCAATGCAGCTCAGTCCTTCCAGCGATTTATGGCTCAAATTTTTCGTGGATTAGATTTCGTTTTTGTATATATCGACGACGTCCTCACCGCCAGTACCACTGCAGAGGAGCACAAAAAACATTCACGCGTTGTTTTTAAACGTCTCGACAATTACGGAATCACTAATAATCCCGAAAAGTGTGTCTTTGTTCAAACCAGTGTCCAATTCCTTGGTCATCAAATCGACTCCCATGGTATTAGCCCGTTACCCGACAAAACCCAATCTGTCGTGGAATATCCTTTACCCCAATCCATCAAGAGCCTTCGTCGTTTTCTTGGTGTCATCAATTATTACGGTCGGTTCATCCCCAATTGTGCTCAATTGTTACAACCCGTAATTGATTTACTACGAGGAAATCTAAAGAAACTCGTGTTGACAGCTGAAGCAGAGGCCGCTTTTGTCGCCGTGAAGAAGGAGTTGTCAACAGTTACGTCCTTGAGCCACTTGGATACCACAAACAGTGCCCGCCTTGTGCTCAAAACAGATGCTTCTTCTGTTGCAGTGGGTGCAGTTCTACAACAGTTGATCGGCTGCGATGCTCAACCACTTTCCTTTTTTCCGAAGAAGTTGCAACCAACGCAGACGAGGTACAGTACATTCGGCAGAGAACTTCTCGCTGTGTACTTGGCGATCAAACACTTCCGGCACTTTTTGGAAGGACGTCAGTTTACCATCTATACTGATCACAAGCCCCTCGTTTATGCAGCTCGCACCTCTGCGGATCGTCACTCTCCTCGAGAAATCCGTCAGTTAGACTACATATTGCAGTTCACCGACGATATTCGCTTTATAGATGGTAGCAGTAATGTTGTTGCTGACGCATTCTCTCGCACGGATTTACACCAAGTCAATCGACCATCTGTGGACCTACAGGATCTTGCCCGGCATCAGGAAGCTGATCCTGAATTTTCCGTCATCACAAACAACCCTTCCCTTCGATTTTCATGTTTACCCCTCATAAACTGTGACGCTCATATCCATTGTGACATTTTTACCGGCAAGCCGCGACCATTTGTTCCACAATCTCACCGCCGGATTATTTTTGATCACTTTCATGGATTATCCCATCCGAACATACGCTCAACGGTACGTCTTATTACCGAACGTTTCGTATGGCACAACGTACGGAAAGATATTCGCCAATGGGCAAAACACTGTGTTACGTGTCAAAAGGGCAAGATTCATAAGCACACCCGTGCTGCCCTTGCCACATTCCCCCAACCTGACGCGCGTTTCAAACATGTGCACCTGGACATTGTAGGTCCCTTACCGCCATCCAAGGGTTACACTTACATTTTGACGTGTGTGGATCGATTCACGCGTTGGCCTGTTGCCACGCCTATGTGTGATATTTCATCAGAGACTGTTGCTCAGACGTTTGTTCATTCATGGATATCTATCTTTGGCGTTCCGGCTACTATCACCACAGACAGAGGATTTCAATTCACCTCTGCATTGTTTCGGGATGTTAGCCGAATGATCGGATCAACACATATGTGTACGACGGCATACCACCCCGCGGCAAATGGATTAGTCGAACGGTTCCACCGTCAATTAAAAGCTTCCATCACCGCTTCCTCGTCCAGTGTGCATTGGTCTGAACGGCTACCCATCATTCTGTTGGCAATCAGGAACACGGTCAAGGAGGATGCCGGATGTTGTCCCTCGGAACTTGTTTTTGGTACCGCACAACGACTGCCTGGCGAGATGATTCTTGACTCCCGCCACACCGGTGAGCTCGATGTTTCCTCATACGCCGCGAGATTGAAGGAGCATTTCAAGTCTGTTCGTCCCGTCCCAACGCGCCCCAACAACCGTTCCGCCCAAGTTCATCCCGACCTCTCAACCTGCCCCTACGTTTTTGTTCGTGTCGACGCCGTGCGGAAGCCCCTACAGCCCCCCTACGACGGTCCCTTCAAAGTTTTGGTGCGCAAGCCGAAATATTTTGTCCTGGACAAAAACGGAACACGAGACTCCGTCAGCATCGACAGGTTAAAGCCAGCCTATATCGATTCCTCCTACGGTCAACCCTCTTCGAATGACTCTAATGTGGTATTCCCGTCAACCCCTCCGACCCAGCCAATGATCGAGGACCCTGTTTCCCTCTCCCAACCAACCGACAATACTCAACCTACAGTTTCTCGCACGCGTTCTGGGCGCTGTGTCTCTTTCCCCGCCCGGTTAGCAGAGTTTATTCCCTGATTTTTCGATCGTTGGTCGATCCGACCAACGTTCTAGGGGGAAGCTCTGTAGCGTTTCACATTTTCATACATTTTGTATCGTTGTTTTACTAAACTGCAACCGCATAAAATTTGAATATACACTTTTCCGTCCAACCGCGCGTCGTTCGTTCTGCCTCGTTGTGCTAGTCGACTGTTCTGTGCTGACTGTTCTGTGCTGACTGTTCTGTGTTGACTGTTCTAACGGAGTCGAGCTCCTTTTCAGCTGTCTCCGGACCTTTTCTCATCACTCGTTGTCCGTCTTGGATTTATTCGGAGCGGATTATTTTGTGTGTAGTGGAATATACTTCTTCACTGTCCGTCAGTTTTCATTGTCATATTTTGTTTATGTTTTGTATTCTACATTGGTATTATTTCCGCTACAAATGCAATAATATGCGTGAACAATGTGTGGTTAATGAAAT
Organism: Atriophallophorus winterbourni; assembly: GCA_013407085.1. Lineage (NCBI taxonomy): Eukaryota > Metazoa > Platyhelminthes > Trematoda > Plagiorchiida > Microphallidae > Atriophallophorus > Atriophallophorus winterbourni. The sequence continues at coordinate 9,079 of JACCGJ010023096.1, forward strand.
CACTAGCCTAGTTGAGGTAAAGTGAAACACAGTCATAGACTGCATGTGGGCTAATTTACTGTCAGGTTGTCCAGGCCTAGACAGATATGATAAAAATGTAAAAATACGTTCTTTTGTTTTTTTATAAAGTTTTTTATTAGACAATATGCGGAAATATGATAGACCAATTAACGTCTAATTCCTTTTTAAAGCTCAACACATTTGGGAGGCTTACTATACAATCTGGGAGCTTGTTCCAGAAGTTGACCACACGGTTGCTGAAAAAGTGCTCACGTGCCAGCAACCTGGGCCTACTCTTAAGAATTTTCATGGAATTACCCCTTGTAGCTGCTTTAGGTGCAAGTTTAAGGATTTCAGTAATATTGTCACCTGTAGGACCCTTTAGAATCTTGAAGGCTTCTATTAGGTCACCTCGCAGCCGCCGTCTCTTTAGTGAGAACAAACCGAGGTCCTTGAGTCTAGCCTCATAAGTTTTACCTGCCTGACCCTCAACCATCCTAGTCGCAAGGCGCTGGACCCTTTCGAGACATGCTATATCCTTTTTCAAGTACGGTGCCCAGGATTAAACGCAGTACTCCAAGTGAGGCCGCACGACTACTTTGTATAAGGGAATGAAGATTGAAGGTTTTCGGGAAGATAACGCTGAGCGAAGTCTGAACAATTCTCTGCGAGCCTTGTTTGCAGCTTCGGCACATTGAGTAGCCCATTTAAAATCGCCTGTTATAGTAATGCCAAGATCCTTCACTTTCTGAGCAGCCGCTATTCTGATAGTTCTCTTACCAAATTCTAGTTGGGTTGTCGCTAAATCGGTCGAAATAACCGGTGATCCTATATTTTTGGAACGTCGCCTGATTGCATATGGTTTGAGGGAACCTGTTTGAAAATAATTAATTCTTCGTGTGAACGTGGAATTCTTGTTCAAGTGGCAGCCTCCGAATACGCCACGCCAATATTACACCTCTGAGAAGAGATGGTCAAACGCCCCGTGTTTGTGAAGATTACAGAGTGACACTAAACCCTTGATTAATGAAACGAAGTTGCACGACTGAGGAACCTGAAGCTATATTATCTCGTTTACATGGTTCATGTGTTTTCGTGAAAATCGATCTGAAGGATGCCTACTTACAGATACCATTTGATGAAGTATCAAGTGAAGCTACAACCATTAACACGTCTTTTGGATTGTATCGTTATAAGTTTCTTCCGTTTGGATTTTCTGTTTCATATCAAACGTTTATTAGCTTTACTCTCTCGTTTCAAACATTATAACGTGAAATTAAATCAGGATAAATGCATCATTTCTGTTGATGGGATTGATTGCCTTGGATACCGTTTATCGTGTAATGAACTCCGTTCAGACCAGAATCTTCTTAAACCTCTGGTGAAAATGAAATCGGCAAATTATTTAAGTGAACTTCGATCGGTAATGGGAGTGCTACAATATTATTCTAAATTCATCCCAAATTTTGCAACAGTTGCTAATTCATTGTTTACATTACTGAATGCTACAACGTTCACGTGGACTTTCGGACATGAAAAGACACTTCGGGATATTTTATCCATATTGCAATCCAGTGCTGTACTTAAGCTGTTTACACCAAATTTGCGTTCTGTTTTAATCACGGATGTTTCCCCTCATGGATTTGGTGCTGTTTTAGAGCAAGATGGCCATCCGGTATTGTGTATTTCACGTCGACTAAGTAAATCAGAACAAAGATATGCTCAGACTCATCGAGAAGCGCTTGTTTTTTACAAGGATGTCATGCGTCTACACAAATATTTATTTGGTCATGAATTCACTGTAGTAACTGATCATGGAGCACTGAAATTTATTTACATTCCGACATTTTCATTGGCAAGGTATACTGCAGCAATGGTTCAGCGATGGAGCATAGCACTTGATGCATATAATTACACCGTTGAACATCGCAGTGCAAAACAAATTCCGCATGTAGATTACTTAACCCGCAATGCTTTGACATATGAAAAGACTGAGAGTACAGACTGCTTGTTGGTTCAACCACTGTGTATATCCCGTTAAGATTTACGATTTGACAAAAAAATATTTTGGTCCGATAATGGCTGCAGTTAAACGAGGTTGGTCAGCCACATCCAAGAAAAAATATCCAGCTTACTATCCGCGCCGTGATGAATTATGTGTAACACCTGAAGGTTTGTTGTGTCTAAATGTTCGTATTGTTATTCCTCCCTCACTTCGCAAACAAATACTTGATGATTTGCATTCGGGACACAGGCATTAAAAAAATGAAATCGTTAGGCAGACAATTATGCTGGTGGCCTGAGATTGATACTGATATTCGTAGAACTGCCTCTTTATGCTATTCCTACAAACACAAAACATTTAGCATTACGAAACGAACAAGTAAATCGAGAATGTAACTTGCCACAAGATGGACATTTTCCAAACTTTTGATTGTCAAAATTGGTATTGCTTTTGCCGAATTTGCTTATTTTGTGTGGTTTGACCTCAGAAACACTTTGTCGCTGTGGTCGGTTGCTCGACTGAAGTTTAGATTTGAAGATTCCGAACAAAACAGTTTGAATCTTAGCATTCATTTGACGATTAATTTCTTTTGCAACATCTTCATAATGTTCACATATTCTCTTTTCATTTTAAAAAGTTGGATTATTCAACATCAGTAACTGACGATATAAATCGGGTTCGTTGACACCAGCTAATAAACGATCTCCTAAATTATCATATAGTTTATCTTCAAATGCACAACGTGAAGCTTGTGTTTGCAATTGCAAAATAAATTGACGATTAGATTGGTTTTCTTGTCTTTGCATTGTATTAAAGCGTGCACGTTCAGCAATTTCGAAATTTTTCGGAGTGACATGAGCTTATAAAATTGATTTCAATTCATCATAAGTCTTCTTGGCAGGTGGGATAGGGAATGATTAATTCTTCAACAGAGCATAAGCATCTTCTCCTGCTGAAGTAAGAAAATGCGCAGTAATAATTGAATCAGGCATTTCACCCTTGGTGAGACACCGAAGTTTAAAACGTTCCAGATAATCTTTCATTTCTCTAGGGTTCCATAAATATTGAGAGATCCGAAGTTTCGAGGAAACGACATAGCTGATCGCGACGCCAATTGTAATGAATTGAATTGTATTGCGTTGAGTGAAATAAACAACCCAGAATTGAAGTGAGACAGAAGTTTTCCATAGGCGGATGCAGCGCTGAGAATGAAGCCTGCAAAGTTATTGGCAATAAGTGCATCTACCTAAAAATAAAAAGGGGGAATTATGAAACTCGTTTAGTGGATGAAGCCGATTGGCTGGTTTGCGTGCATTAGACGTAGAACTAAATCTTCTCAACGGTTTCTGTAGGATAAATCTCGGGAAAGTTACGACATTGGTTCCGTACTGTAGAGCACTGGAAAGGAATGTTAGATAATGTCTGTGCCATCATCAAATAAAAAAGTAGTCATTGACCTTTCACTGGCTTTAAGAAGATGAACCTTTTGCTTTTCCAATCGTAGCTTCTAAAACTATTCATGTTTGGCCCTCGATCAAATCCCCGAGGGACTGTACGGTTTTGGCGTGCTACTTAATGAAGGAGTATTCGGTTCTTCAGTTCATTGCATGGATGTTACGGACCGTTGCCTGAGGTTTGAGGCGGGACCATCGAAGAAAAGCAACTACTGGAGAGACCTGCTTGCATCCAATATTCATTTGCGATAATCCTGTCAACGTCGTCTAATCCGGACAGCAAGTCTCGTGGCGATGTGCTGTTCGGTATGATCATCACGTATTCACTAGCGTTTTAATTTGCGTGAGGTTTAATGATAGCAGATGTCCTTACAGCTATGTTTCTCCTATTTAAAGCTGAAGTGATTTGTCTTATCAGAGAGGGAGGGTTGTCCCGCTCAAACTGATGTTTGTCTAGAGTTGTTTTGGCGATGTATTCAGCCATGGGCAGTAACGCATTCCAATTCACCTGGTATTTAAACTCTACCGGGATTGGTTAAATGCAGTTATCCATCTTTCATCTTCTTACACGGTGAACTCGCACCGGAGGAGTAGAAGGCCTCAGACCTACCATCCGAATAAGATCGCTGGAACATCTGCGTTCAAAATCTGTTCGACATTTGGATTCCATACTGAAAGGCACTGCTCGGTTAAAAACGAGTACATTTCTTGTTCTAGTTTTTGAAGAAGTGGCGTGCAGTGCCTCAAATTGCTTACGCAAAACGTTTAATTCCTGGATAATTTGATCCATTTCGGGTGAGCCAGCAACATTTACATGTTGCTTACTTTGAGTAGTGGTTCACTGTTCCTAATACGCCCTTTCGGTGTCCCAGATACATTAATCATATTTTGAGAGAAAGCTTGATTTGGAGAATGAGTTAACTGGCTATATATGTTTACGTTCTCACTGGATGCAATTGTTTCAACCTTCTTGTTTTCAAGCTTTTTTGAAGATCTGGTTCCAATGACTACCTTAGGAGAGGTTGCTTGCTTAGAAGGACGTTGTAACTGGCTCGGTTTGTCATCTATCCCCTTGCATCCCGTTCTCTCATAACTTATAATCGCCCTCAGAACAGATGCATACGTTCCGTCGGGTACAAAATCTGACGAGCTGGGCGACGTTACACTATTCCTTGGGTTTTGGCAAGCGGTGTCAGTGATAGCCTTATGACAGCCACTACAATACCACTGCAACCAGTGGTACTTTTTATGTATACCGTAGTGAGGTTTGAGTATATCTGAACAACTAGTTTGAGCCCAACGCTTGCAAGCTGTGCATTCAATTCACTTAGCCATCATTTTTCCACATTCGCCTTTGAGGCAGGAAATTTTTGTTTTCATATTTGTCAGTTAAATATAAGAGTAATGATAGATCACTAGAAAAATACAGGCTGATTTTATCACTAGCGTAATTAATCAGCAAAAATATCAATAATATAGTTAAATAGTTATTCTATTTTACAGCAAATTCAAGGAATATCGAAAATCAGTAATGATTTTTTATCATAACATGGAAAATACAACCAAGTTGAATTTACCACGCTATTGTCAGCTGATCCAGAGCAAAGTTACCGCTTCAACGTAAATATCTCAGTTAGCTCACTCGGGCATACATTTACCCACCGCTAACTATCATACGGTTGCTACTATTGTTGCAC
>JACCGJ010023100.1:0-27720 GCA_013407085.1 Atriophallophorus winterbourni
GGCGCACGAGTGGGCTATCCGAGCCGGCGGAACTGCTTCTACTAACAGAAGAAGGGGCGAAGGCGAGTGACTGGCGCCTGAAAACCAGTTTGCTTCGGGCAGATGGAGCTCGTTAGCCTGGGAAGGCATTTCATCTAAGTGAAGGAAAACCCTGATTTTAAACCTCCGCTGCCTTGCGGGATACCCGATCGCGGGAAAGGCTTCGGGAGAAAACCCTGAGGAAAAACCTGGAACATAGCCTGTAGACCCACCTCTTTCTGGCAACCTCCCTGCGGCCTTGCAGGCGCACTTGGTTTGTGCAAAGGCTAGAGAAGCTGACTCGAACAAACGCCGAGTGGTGCTGGGGACGCCGCTTTGTACCCAAATTCCCAAGAATCTTCTTTGAAGCCGACTCATCCTCCAGGAGGAGATAGTCGCACAAAAGTAAAAGTAAGTAAAGTAATGCTTTCATACATACAGATGCACTAATCTGTATGTACTTCTGTCCATCTCAACTGTACAACATAAATTCTTACCTTTACAACCTAGGCAACCAGGAGTATATTACTACGCATACCGCCTATGACTGCGACACTTTGCCTGGATCCGGTCTGTGAATCAATACATGCACGAGATGCTGTCTGTATTCCATTTGCAACTCTCGCACCTGTCCTTGAAACTTCTTTTTCCATGCTGCTCACTCGTTTCCACCGGGAACGTTCGTTCTCCTGCTCATCACCGTGATGCCGCTTGTTATGTTGCGCGATTTTCCATTTCCCTGCAGGCAATGGCCAACTCGATCGTTCCCTCGGATCGGCTTCTTCGAGATGCCGCTCTCCGTTCCAATTGTAACCTCGATGCCGTCAACTCTCGCCAGTTTCTTCGTCAATTGCTGCGATGGTTCAAAGAAGAATTTTTCCGTTGGGCGGACGATTTCAAATGCGAAACATGTGGGGTAATGGTTTTTTCTTCTACTTCCTAGTTAACGCGCGTGATTATTTCTATAATTGCGATTATTTGAAAAGTTTGAGAACATTTAAGATGTCGGAAAGTGTTGAATATCTCGGGATAAAATCGCCCACCGTGTCTAACCACCGACAGCCTATCCCTATCAGAATTATAGTTTAAATGGATCGCCTATTTTTCAAGTGTTCACCATCCCAACCGGTTCCTGTCGGTGTTTTATCATTAGGTGAAGACAGTAAGATTAGTTTTAGCCAGCTCATTGCTTCCTAACACATGAGGTGATGTGTTCTTTATACAGTCCCTCATCGCGAGTAATCTTAGTGTTGTATGAGTAATATAAAACCCCTGCATGGTTTTAAATCCGTGCAGAATGTGTTCAAATAATAAACGATTGGCTGCTACCTTGACCCATTTACGCCACGGTATCTTAAACTAAGCGCTTTCCACCCACGGGTGGCGCTGTATGCTATTTCTATTCCCCCTCATATCTGTCTAGGCCTGGGCAACCTGACAGTATCTTAGCCCACGTGCAGTCTCTGACTGTGCGGCACTTTGCCTGGATCAGGCTTGTGCTTTCATACATACATATTGTATGCTAAAATCATTGCTACAAACAACATATTGTTTTTTATCAGCTTTTGAAAAAACGTCGCTGTATTTTTACCTGTGAGGCTGGAGTGCACGCAAATACGGATTTTGCGTTTAACCCCATCCGCATGTATGCGTTCACTTACTTTACTTTTACTTTTGTGCGACTATCTCCTCCTGGAGGATGAGTCGGCTTCAATGAAGATTCTTGGGAATTTTGGTACAAAGCGGCGTCCCCAGCACCACTCGGCGTTTGTTCGAGTCAGCTTCTCTAGCCTTTGCACAACCATGTGCGACCTGCAAGACAGCAGGGAGTTGTCAGAAAGAAGCAATAGTTGGTAGAAGCAGTTCCGCCAGGCTCGAGGAGCCACTCGTGCAGGCCGGTAGCTGGACTTGATTGTCAGAAGCTATTTGAAACACGTGCCATATGGGAGATTTTTCTAAACAGCTTATCCCCACTGCCACCCTCAGTTATGACAACGTGTGAGTTCACGTGATTGGACAATTTGGGCGTGTCCACCTTATCTAATTTTGCCTTTCAAATTCATCACCTCTCCATTGTTTCAAAGCATGCCGATCCTGGCCGTACTAACCTTACGTGATAAGCGCAAACAGCACGAACCCTATTGTGGGGTGCGTGGGATGGAAATAAGTGCAAATACGGATGTTCGTTCAAGCCCCAGGGTTGAACCCCATCTACAGGTGTGCGGGCACACATGATTGAACCTGTTGTTCGTGCTAGAATTATCTAACAGTGACTTGCAAGTTCCACTTTTGTTTACTATTTCTCCACTGCTTACCTCATCAGGTTGTGGACTGTGTGTGTGATGGAAATACCTGAAAATACGTCTTCTGCTTTCCGTTTGTTTGTAGACCAAATTGATCTACACCGGTAGCAGCACACCCACCCCCGAGGAACATCTTTTGCGCGCAGACAACGTGGAACTGTACGCATGCCCCGTGGACTCGGCGCATCCACGTTACCGTTTCCCACGCATCAATGACCCCCGCGCACTGTTGCAGTCACGCATAGGACGATGTGGGGAATGGGCCCTTTGCTTCGCCTTGTGCTTGTTCTCTGTGCGGCATCCGATACACGGAAAACCCATCTTCCCAGGTTGTCGTGTTGTGGTCGATTGGACGGACCATGTTTGGTGTGAGGTGTGAGTGTTCTTGCTTACCTAACAACAACTGTTGGCTCTCATTTCGTCATTTCATAATAAAACGAACAAATAATGTTCCAGGGTTACTCTCTGCTGCGAGACAAAGTGTCGAAAGGCAGTCACTACTACTGGTGTGTTTGTTGTCGGTATTTTTGTACATTTAATTAGAAAACATTTTCACCGTTTGAAGCATATCGGGCGCACTTACCTTGCAGTGTTTGTGGAGGTGCCTTGGAGAGCGAAAAACGTCAATTTCGTAATTTAAATGCTCATTTCACGATGTTGAGATCATCACGTGTCCAATCATAAAAAATCGATAATAGTGCTTGATTGAGGTTACAAATATTGTTCCCAAATCGGATAGATCTTAAATCTTGTCAAACGATGCAATTCTCGTGTTCTCACCAAACGTGATTGCTTTTTTCTTTGATCGATCCTAACTCCAGAAATTTCCGGGCACAATCTTACTGCATATATGTATGGAAATATGGGTAGAGCACTTCTCCTCTTTCTACTCTAAGGACAGTACGATTTTACCACATGCACTTGAAAATGTTGAGCGGTTGCCATCCATTGAACATCTAGATACTCCACCTACTCTTGAGCTCACTAGAGCAATCGACCGCTCAACGATTGGGAAGGCCCCTGGTGACGACGGAATTCCACCTGAGCTCATCAAATGCTGTAGAGCAGCATTATTACATCCTGTTAACCGTTTGCTTCTGCAGTGCTGGAAGGAGGAGTGTGTCCCACAAGAGATACGAGGCACGAAGATTATCACTCTATGGTGATAGAGGCGACTGCAACAATTACAGAGGAATCTCCCTTCTGAAAGTTGTAGGCAGCTTGTTTGCTAAAGCATTACAGATCCGGCTACAAGTTTTAGTCGATAGAGTTTACTCTGAATCTCAATATAGATATCGCAATTTCTAGTTACGCTTCAGGATATGTCCCTAAACCGTGTTCAATGGTGGTCTTGCACTAAGCATCTTCTTGGAGTGTTTGCTTAACCTTGTATGTTGTCAAGCGGAGTGACGAGAAAAGCTTGTTATGATGCGTGACAGTGAAAGCCACAAGGAAGCTGCCATGCTGATGTCGCTCTACTCGTTCACGAAACTTGTTTGAATGCATGTTCCATTCGAGGTGTAGGCACCTCTTCCCCGTTTGTTTGTGCTTACTCTCCTTTAGAAGCCGTAGCTATTTAAGTCCAACCCTTCCTTATATTTTAGGATTTTACTTTTTCATGGTTGTGTAGCAGTTAAGCATTCGGTACGCGCTACCGCTGTATTGCTGTCTGTGATGATGATGATGAATCTCAATGTGGCTTTCACATGGGAAGATCAACCGTTGACATGATCTTCTCCCTGAGGCAACGTCAAGAAAGGTGACAGGGAACAGCGTATGCCACTATACGCTGTTTTTAATGATTTGATGAAGGCATTGGACTACGTCAGCTGGGAGGGTCTTTTCAAAATGCTTGATTTGATAGGCTGCCCCCAAGACTGCTCAAACTCATTATTTCGTTCCTCTGACACAAATGGTTCAGTCCATTTTAGCGGTTTCAGTTCAGAAGCCTTTGAAATTCGCCGAAACGTCAAAAAAGGTTGTGTTCTTGCTCCCACGCTGTTCTGCATTTTATTTTCTCTCTTTCTGACGCCCGCTTTTTGGATAGGAACAGAATGCATTTACCTACGCACCCGAAGTGATGGCAAGCTTTTCAACCTGAACCGGTAGGGCGTACAAACCAAGGTACGGTATGTGCTAATCCGTGACCTGCTGTTTGCCGACAATGCAGCCAATATTGCTTACTCACAAGAACAGCTCCCGTCGCTAATTGACTGTTTTTTGTCGGCATGCAGACTTTGGGCTAACAATCAGCATCAGCAAAGTCCTTTGTCAAGGGACTGTATCGCCTCCAATCATCACTGCTGGAAACTGTCAGCTTGAGCCAGTACATCATTTAATATATGTTGGTTCAACCATTTGCGGATAACCTCTCGCTAAACACAGAGAATGATAAGTGTATTTGCAGAGCAGCTGTTATTTTGTCCGTTTGAACTCTCTTGTTTGGGGTAACAGCAATTTGACTGTAAAGATAAAGATGATGGTATACAGCGCGTGCGTACTAAATGCTTTACTGTACGGTAGTGAAACTTGAACCATCCACTCAAGATACAAACGAAAGCTGAATGCTTTCCATTTAACAAGCATCTGTCATATCTTGAACATATCTTGGATGGACAAAGTGACTAATGCTGAAGTTCTTTCAAAGCTGGTCTACATAACATGTTCAACCTACTACGACAGCGCCGACGTTTGTAAAAGAGATATGAAAGCTATTGGCATTGACCCCGCGAGTTAGGAACAACTGGCTCTTGATCGCTCACGTTGGAGGCATTGTGTAAAGCGTCGTCTGCAAGCTGGGATGAACAAATACAGCTCTTGGCTACTGAACGCAGATCACGCCGCCGGCGTGCAACTGACGCCCTATGACCGAGTTCTGCCTATCGTTGCAAGCGCTGCGGGAGAGATTGTTCCTCCCGAATCGGATTGTTTAGTCATTCCAAAAGCTGTGAACACGAAAATTCATGCGATTGTGATGTACACCCTTGGTCGTCACCGACCATGTATGTATGTATGAAATCACAAGCCTGATCCAGGCAAAGTGCCGCACAGCCATAGACCGCACATGCTCTAAGATACTGTCAAGTTTCCCAGGCCTAGACTCACATAAGCTAATGGAAATGGCAGACTCCATCGTGTTTTCGCATGCACCTCGCAATCGGTGCCAACTAAGTTTCGCACGGTGTTACCTTCTCAGTACAGCCGCAATTGAACGATATGCAATTCGTCGGTCAAATGAGCCATGCGTGGCGATGGCTCGAAGTATAACATTTGGCACGAAATCGACCGGCAAATCACATCGAAGTGACAACCGGAACAGACGTGTTGAGGATCAGTGTTGTAATTGTTTGTTTTGCCTATATAAGACAGACGTGGGTTTGGTTTGACCAATCGGCTTCTCTTGTGTTGTGGGATTCGCGTTGGATAGGTTAACCTCGAGTGACTCCAGACAAACTCGAATCGCCGGCGTGCAATGCGGTGGATAATGTTGGACCGATGAAACGGCAATGTGTCCAGCGGCCGCTTGTTGACATGAAATGACCTGACGCAATCATCACCCTCCTCGCTCTGATGAAACAGGCTGCAGTCTCACTACCATTTCCTGTTCATGTTTCTTCCTCATATCTGTCTAGACCTGGGCAACCTGACAGTATTTTAGCCCACGTGCAGTCTCTGACTGTGTGGCACTTTGCCTGGATTAGGCTTGTGTTTTCATACCATACCATACCTATCCCACCCGCTACAACATGCATCCGCCCGCAGTCAACGGAGCCGACTCATCTTCTAGGAGGATATAGTAGCACAAATGTAAGTAAGTATTCGCCCACTATATATGTTGTAAGTCTGTTGTTTGCATTGTGTTTTAATGTTTGGTCATAGATCAATATCTCTTCATTAGCCGAAGCTTTCTTTAAAGATGATGAACGATGGGTGCCATTTGAACAGCATTCACAGTTTTTCGATGTTATTTTTGCAACCATGGCCGCTTTTACACCTATTCCGTGCCAGCAGTAGGAAACTCGCTCTTGTAGCCTTTACAAATTGTTTTCCGTTTTTTACCGCGTTCCCCACCTAAGTGATAGTGTATAATCAACCCATGTATCGCTACGCTCTCTTCTAGACGATCTCATTTGCAACATTCGTCAATGGCTTACTAAAGTCCAATAAAAATGGGTCCTCCGCTTCGAGAATTGTAATTCCAGTGTGGTTTAAACGGTATCGTTGCCGCGATTGTTACCTCTTAAAATGTGCACCAAAGTGTATTATTTTATTACTGGGCATTGTCTGACTGACAGCCACGCTGCCTGTTAACTGATCCCGTTCCCCTATTTGACGTCGTTCTCTTGCTTTCACACAGTTGGTTAGAGGATAACACTCGCCCGGGTCATTTTCGCTGGTTTCATTGTGACACCAGCGGCGAAGTGGATCAGCCCTTGTTGTACGAGTGTGGTTGGGGCAAGAAACTGAACTACGTGTTCGCCTACACCTTACCTCCTGCAGTCTTACCCTGGCAGACTGCGAACGGCATGCGAGCAATCGATGTGCAAGATGTTATTTGGAGATATACGCATAAGTTTTCCGAGGTAAATGTCGTTCATTGTTTGAAGAAATATTCTCTTTGTGGTAATTGTTTTTCTTGCAAATTGACTATTTGTGGCTAAACTTGCGGCATGGTAATCGACGGGGGATCTCATTGCGGAAACAGTTGGTCGTCATTCAGTTTAGATGATGCGGTGAGCGAAAGTAGAATTGGCTTTTTGGCTGGTTTCGGGTAACGTTCTCAACCTCAGCATTCTAATCTTTAAGGGGACTCCACCCATAGTGGGATATGTAACAGGGACAGCCTTGTCTCTTGTTGGTTGGCTTTATGCAAATAAAATGGGTGATAAGTAACGGACCCCAGGAACGCTATGGCGCTATATGAATAATGCTAAAGCGGGACAGGTTGTCGTGATTTGTTGTCTGAAGAGCATCAACAACACTGCGATTTCCCGTATACAGAGCCTGCTTATGTGTGCCACGGTTTTTTTCTTCTCGGCCTAAGCAAGGTGGTTCCAAAGGTTGTCATAGCCGGGGTGGCAGTGGGGATAAGCTCCCACTGTTTATAAAATGCTCCCATATGGCACGCGTCTCAAATGGCCTCTGACAACCAAGTCCAGCTTCTGGCATGCACGAGTGGCTCCCCGAGCCCGGCGGAACTGCTTCTACCAACAGGAGAAGGGGCGAGGGCGAGTGACTGGCGCCTGAAAACCAGTTTGCTTCGGGCAGATGGATATCGTTAGCCTGGGGGGGCATTTCATCTAAGGGCAGGAAAACTCTGATTTTAAACCTCCGCTGCCCTGATCGCGGGAAAGGCTTCGGGAGAAAAACCCGAGGAAAATCCTGGAATAGAGTCTGGTAGACCACCTCTTACTGGCAACTCCCTGCTGCCTTGCAGGTCGCACTTGGTTGTGCAAAGGCTAGAGAAGCTGACTCGAACAAACGCTGATTGGTGCTGGGGACGCCGCTCTGTACCCAAATCCCCAAGAACCTTCATTGAAGCCGACTCATCCTCCAGGAGGAGATAGTCGCACAAAATTAAAGTAAAGTAAGTAAGCAAGGTTAATGTATCGAGGAATTGGCTTACCAATATGTGGTTATCCGGATTACTGGGACATTCGTTAAATAGCACTCTTCTACTTGCCCCGAGCGTACTTTGAGTCACATTAACAGATATTCTTTAGAATTTTCTGGCTCCTCACACCATAATCAGCAACTCGTTTAACCTCTTTACCTGCTCAGCAGTTTTACTAACTTGTCGATGCATCTTCTTCTTACACGGGACCGTTGTTTAACTACCACGATGGGCACGTATGTGCAGTTGTGCTGTGCGGCTAACCCCTTGGAAAATTTATTTGCCACCGGTAGTGAGTGCATGCGTAAACACTTTGCCATCGCTATTTTCCTTTCCCATATCTGTCTAGTCCTGGGCAACCTGACTGTATCTTAGCCCACATACAATCTATGATTGTGCAGCATTGCGTGGATCAGGCTTGTGATTTCATAAATATCATACATACCACTTTATGCGACAGTAGCATGAGTCAAGTTTTATTTTGCGTTTTTTAGTGGGCAACTTGGTGCAAAAAGGTTCAGACTTAGTCTGTTTCTAACATCCCCCAGTGGATGGGATTATGGGTAAACCCTTTGTTGCCTCATTGTTTCTACAGAGCCATGTCTTTTTCTCACGTTTCTTTTTCCAGGTCCACATTGACTTGTTCAGTACCATCGACCCTGTGAGAATCTGTCGTCATGTTTTATACCTTCCTCGTGCGTGTATTAACAATGATTTTTACTACCATTCTTGTTCAGGTTATCACGCGACGTAACCAAGTATCCGAAGTAGAACTCGCCAGTTACCTAACACGCGTACACAAGGAGGCTGCGTCAGAATGGGCTAATGCGGAAGCCAGCTTAGTCAGTTTACAGTTGAATCATCCGTTCAAGTTGTTGTGCATCGCAACGGAATTGGCCTCCTTTCTGGTGCAACCCAAACCTCCACAACAGCGTCTGCCAGGCCGCCAGACGGGCTCTTTGCAGTGGCGCCTCGCGAGAGGCGAATTAGGCGCTGATGATCTGGCACTGCAAACATGGAAAGGGTGCGTCTCTCCTACTCGCATGCAACGCGAACTGAACGCATCTAATTCTCCTTGACATGATACACTTAAACATATTTCGCGTATCCTCGGTTTAACTGATACCACCGTTAAGGGTCGCCTGGTGACCTGGCCGGTTAATTGAGTGCTTCTTTTGTGTCGCTTTACTTGTTTCTCTTGTATTTGTAATGAACGTTTTGTGAATATATTACCATAAGGTATCCACTAAACAAACAGATTTACTGGAGTATGGTTGTCGAAAAAAGTATATTAGTCCATCTCCGTTTGAAATTTAGTTCTCGAGCTTGGGGATACGAGAAAGCGAAGAGGGATAATCAAAAGAGATGTAATCTAATGCAGATGATGTGTATGTAGATTTGGCTTTCGTGCATTCTCTCCATAATACGGAAGTTGGCGAAGCCACAGTTTTACATTCGAATGTATCGGTCGAATTGTACAAGCTCAGTCAGTGAAAAAAAAAGAAAAATTAGCCTGGCTTTCCATCTAGTTTGCGCATGGATGTGTAATTGTGCAGTATTTCGGTATTGCACACCGTGCTAAATTGTTTTGCTAAATATACTGAGCTGCTTGCGAAAACACACTGGCGTTGCACTGTCCTTTTCTCATTTTTATCTGTCTAAGCCTGGGTAGCCTGACATTATCTAAGTCCACCATCAATCGCTGAATGTTCAGCACTTGTCTGGATCGAAGCTTGTGATTTCATACATACATACACACATACATACATACATTCATTCATTCAGTCCTCTCCGTGCCGGGTGGCACATGAGGCGAAGACAACTTCACGCCAGTGGTTCCGGTCTGTCGCTGCTTCCGTTGCCGTCTGCACCGTGAATCCTTGTGCATGTAGTTCGCGTTCCAACGTTCTGCGCCAAGTTTCCTTGGGCCGTCCCCTTTTTCGTTTACCTTGCGGATGCCAGTGCATGGCTACCTTCGTATGCGAACTGGGATCCATCCTGCAGACATGACCGAACCACGGATCTGTTGTCATCGTTTCCGTAGCAATGTAGCTTTTACGGGATAGGGTTGCTAGCCCTAAGCCCAACCCTCCTCCTTTCTCAGTTGACGCCTCCTATTTTTGTTCTGTCTATTTCTATTGCATCGGTATTCATGCATGCGGTCACGGCTTGTTGTCGCGTCTTGTTTGTTCAACACTGTCGGGATCTTGACTTAAGAATCTCAGGCTGTTGTCATCATCACAGACACCATTACACCGGTAGCACGCACCGAATTCTTAAGTGCCACACAACCATGACAAAGTAAAATCCTAAAACATGGAGGGATTTGGGACTTAAATAGCTACGGATTTGTGGAAGAGTAAGGACAAACAAAAGTGGAAGATGTGCCTACTCCTCGAAGGGAACATGCATTCAATCAAGTTTTGTGAACGAGTAGAGCGACATCAGCATGGCAACTTCCTTGCGGCATTCACTGTCATGCATCATAGCAAGCTTTTCTCGTCATTCCGCTTGACAACATACAAGGTTAAGCAAACACTCCAAGAAGATGCTTAGTACAAGACCGCCATTGAACACGGGTCAGGGACATATCCTGAAGCGTAACTGCACCGACTTTGGAAAGGTTACTAGTAAGGGTTTTTAACTGCCTTGGTCTTGTGACGGTTTGGCCACCCCGAGTTTAACGCCAATCAGGATGTGGCGTCGCAAAAAGAATCCGTTTCGGAAGTCGGTGGTCCGGCATCCGTAAAACGCGAGCCAACCAGAGTAGACTATGCAAGTTGATCTGCTTCTCTATATCAACATTACTACTCTCTCCGAGCACCTACAGAGTCACTCATACCAGGAAGGTCAAAGGATAGAGGTCATACGAACACGGTCTGAACCTAACCCGCTAGCTTGTGAGTCAGGCTTTTTAGCCAAAGGCTTTCGTCGAGAACCCTAATTGTTCTGCTGTCTAAGCATGGGCGACCTGGCAGTATCCCAGCCCACATACAACCATGACTATTACTACGAAACCCAACTCCATAGTGCATCGGCTGTCGTGCACGATAAACAGGGTCGCCTTACCTGCTACATACAGCAGGACGGGTTAGCGAAAACAAGCTACTACTGGCCCATGTTCTTCAAACTGTTTCTGACCCTTCACCTCCCCCATCCACTTCTAACAACTCTGCGTATGTCAGGCTGTTGTGATGACCCGTTTTCCGTAAATGTTTTATATTACCTTTGGTCGTGAAGCTTCCTTAACCAGATTCACGACTCAATTAATTTGTCGCTGGTGTTGATACGGAATATTAACGAAATACTTCAAGCATAATGTATTACGTATTTTCACTCAGTTAAGTTGAAAACAGTGTGTAAATGTTTAGCACTCGCTTAATTTCGCTCCGATTTGGTGACCCGGGGTTGTTTATTCTCCTCCTCCTCTTCTGCTTACCAGAAATCACACCACTTTGCAACCGACGGAATCGGAATTGCAACAAGGCTGGTTTTATCTTCGCTACAGTTCCACCCTCGATGCATATCAACGACCCTATTCGGACCAGACTCCCGATCGGACCGCGAATATGGAACAACTGAAGAGGCAGGCCAGCGATGCTGGGTTGAACGGTTGGATGTCTGCGGCCACTCGGTGGAAGAATATTGAACGAAAAGTGTGCAAGCTTTTTCTGAATGTTTTGTACCATCTAAAAGCTGCGGGTTGTTCGCCTTTATTCGTTGCACGTTTGTTTAAATTGACTGTCGATAAAATTGCCTGTTTCATTCTAGGCCAAGTGTGTATGAGCACAAGTCGTTTTTGCATTCCCTTTTAACAATCTCTTTGCCCACCTCCCCTTAAAAGACGTTGTCAGAATTACAGTAAATGATAAGGTTTGAGCAGTTTGAGAAACCGTTTTTCAAGTACACCTCCATCAAATTAATGTAACCCATACTGCTCACTGGTTGCTTCTAGTTTTATCGGATGTGATCAACCGATGACCCGAACCTTATTGGTGTGTTTCACTTTGTCTACCTTTGTCTCTAGATCGATTCTGCACTTCTCTAACCTTCCTACCATGCGAACTAAATGTGGCGTCCTCTCTGATAGTCGTAAGTGAATTCTCGGTACCACTTGAAGCCGCGGTGTTAGCATGCTTGCCTTTCAATCAAAAGGTTTCTAGTTCAAGCCTACTCCGGTCGTACACTACATCCAGTTGGAAATTGATGCTCCAAGTTATATTATTATTATATTTGCACAATGTGATACAGATATAGTGCCGTTCAACATAAACAATGAGATGTACAAAGCGAGAAGGGGGGTACAAAGCGTTGTCATCGGCATCGTTGAACGTAGGCATGATACTACCCGGTTGCCTACACCGAAGTAGGGGAGATTTCGTTTAAGGGGTCCCACCCCGAGCCTTTACCCACAAGGCAGTGGAGCGAGAGAGGTTCGCACCTATCGGTGGCCGGTGGCCGAGGAAGCGGTTCATACGCCCTTTTCTGGGAATTTCCAGTTCGGAGCCCGATAACCCCGTTGATAGGTTGGTGACTTCAGTTTTTGCCTTGCACCATACAATGTCCTTGGATAGGACAAGGGGCAGTGACTTTTGGAGCGGCGAGTCACATCCGCCGCGTCGTGCTGTCATCATTGGATTTTTGTGGCTTTTTATAGGGAGAACGCTTGCCAGGCGAAAACCCACCACACCCTCAGACACCACCGCCGAACCTTTCGCTGAGCTCGGAGAACCGAGCCCACCCAGCTGGCACCACGTGGAGGTATTTCGGCAAGCCAGCTCCAAGTAGTAACTGGCTGCCCGGTGTCTTGCTCAGTTTTCGGTACCCTGTCATGTACATCTCTTCGCGCCTTTCGGATCCTAATGTGCTGCTGAAGGAACTCCAAAGGGTAGTGGTAGCTTCTGTGATGTCGAGGACATGGTTATCTCTCATTCATTTGTTCATGGTTATGTTGGCTCCTTCGGTGGATGTCGACCGTGGATGTACATCACAATCGCATGAATTTTCATGTTCTAGAGCTTTTCGAATGACTAAACAGTCCCATTCGGAGTAATAATCTCTCCCGCAACGCTTGCAACGATAGGCAGAACTCTGTTATAGGGCGTCAGTTGCACGCCGGCGGCGTGCTCTGCGTTCATCAACCAAGAGCTGTATTTGCTCATCCCAGCTTGCAGACGACGCTTTACACAACGTGAGCGATCAAGAGCCAGTTCTTACTAACTCGCGGGATCAATGCCAAGAGCTTTCATATCTGTTTTGCAAACGTCTTTGTACCGCAAGTGCGGTTTGCCCCATGGGCGACATCCTGATTGCAACTCACTATAGATCATGATTATAAATATGCGAAATTTTCACAAAATACAGATTGTACGATTTCCTGTTAAATTTACATAATGGCTGTATATTTTGTCAACCGTTTCTACCTCATTTAAAGGCAAACATATTGGGCCTGTCATATCTCAGACTTGGGTTAACACACGTTATATCTCTGTGAATAGAGTGTATACCTTACTCCATTTCTTTTTATTTATATCTAAATCTTTTTTCAAATCAGTGCACGAATGTCTTCATTCTATTTGTTCTGCATTTTTGAGGTTGAACGTGATTGGCACATGGTCTATCTAGCTCGAGAGGAAGATAGCCCGTCGGACATCGAAGGAGTTGTGGAATGGGACTTTGAGTTGAAAAACGAACACTACAGCATTGGACAGGTTGGTGTTCGTTTGCTTGTGTTTTATTTACTAATTTGCCACGGGCCCCCTTTGTTTACTATTCATTCTTTCATTTAAGGGATGTACAATCGTCCACTACTTCGCTATTCTCTATTTCCTGTCGGATATCTCTCTAGGCCTGGGCAACCTGACAGTATCTTCGCCCACGTGCAGTCTCAGACTGTGCGGCACTTTGCCTGGATCAGGCTTGTGCTTTCATACATACATACTGGATCATATACTTTTGTGCGGTGTAGTTAACACCATGCTAAATTTATTGGCCAACGGTAGTGAGTTGCATCCTGAAGTACGCTTGAATCGCACTATAGTTTCTATTTTCTTCTATCTGTCTAGTCCTGGGCCGACGTGCAGTCTATGGCTTGTACTTTCATACGTACATACATTCATTCTTTCGTTTTCAACAATCATTCCTGCTTCTCATCACGCGAAGCTTTATGTGTTTAGCGCTTGGTGTACACGATGTAGCATCACATAGTCTTGCAATCGCGTGCTATGGGCTGCGACACTCAAGTTGCTCAGGTTTCAGTAACTAAATGAAAGATAACGGAAATGACAACCCAACGTTTTCCCGCATGCACAGTAATACCGCTGTATTCGGTTCAACACGACTTTACCCGTACAGTGAAAAAGTACTGAACACTTGCTCTTTCATGTATGAATGCTGCACATTCACTGTCAGGCTGCACCGATGTTTTCATGCAAACAGTGCGTATCGAAACGAGATGTCAGCGAATCTACTACTGGGGCGATTAAAAGTACATTGTACAATGACCCAGTACCGGCTCTTTTCATATTTCCTGAGAATGCCATATGCTGTCACCCGCTCTGATTTCTTCTGCTTCAGGTTTCTTTATTCGCCAACATTGCCTGCCATGCCCCGGACGCTGCAGCACACTTGTCTTTATGCTCCGACGACGAAGACAAGAACGTTTGCGTTCGACTAGAACCGGGTGCTCCTCCTTTGTTCGGGTTGACAGAGTTTCAAGGCGCGCGACATCTTCGTCTGCAAGGACGCTTATGGACACGAGATTGCGACACCGTTGTAGATGAGAAATTGGCCTGGCAGAAATCGCAATTGTTCCGTCAAAAGGTGAGTTATGGTGTGCACGTGTTCCTCACGTGGTTTGGATTGAAACAAAGAATGAGATCATTTGCAATATCATACCATCGATCCGAAATAGTGCTGTCGTTTGCACTGCACCCTCGGTAACGAGCTGCGTGCGCAAACACGCCTACGTCTCACTGACATTTTGATATCTCTAGGTAAGCGCGATCTGATAGTATTTTAAACCACATGCAGTCAAGATGTATGCGTCACTGACTCTGGGCTTAATATCTCTCAGCATGTCATTGTTCGTGATCGAGTGAACAGGTTGCGAACCATTGTTACCCTTCAAACGCTCCCGTGAATGGGGTTCGCGTTCATTGTTTGTGCTTGAATTCAGCGCTCATGACCAGACAATAACGAATACTTCGCTTTGGGCTTTAAAGCGCCATTGCGAAGTGCACTTCGGATATTCGCTTTCATACTATTCGCCATTGCGAATGGCAGTTAGGGCACTTCGAAAATGCGCTTCGCACTTCGCTTCGCTCAAAAAAGTGACATTCTTTATTGGCTGCTCATGACATGTAACTGGAACCTCATCATCACCATGGGCGCGTTCACACATTAGAATCAGAAGAAGAAGAAGAAATTGGCTTTATTCATATAAACGAATTTTCAGCAGTTACAAACATTTCACCAAATAATTTAAAAGAAAGTGACGGACAGGTCCCAACACCAATTTGTCGACTGAACGATGTTTCTTTTCCGTCTTGATTGATAATTTCCACATGTGATCCAGTTTATTAACAAATGGTGTAACCAAAAGTGTCACAACAATTCCCGGTATCTCATAATTCGTTCAAAATTGCGCGTCGAAAATTGGCCTCAGTTGATACGAAAAAATGATGCGTCTTGCCCACAGCTAGCGTAGACATTTAATGAAAAATGATGAAAAAACCTGCGGAGAAATTATTTTTATGCACGGCAGATTTGAAGGTCCAGTGTCCACGTTATCGTTATCATTCCCTGCTTTATTTGCATAACCTCGTCGAGGTCAGAATATATCCGTTTTGCTTGTTACGCATGCTCGTCCTTGCCCACAACAATTTTCAAGGTCCCATAGTGCATGAGTGATGTTCTTGCCACCCGTCATTTTTTTATTTCGCAAGTGCTCTCGTTTCCACGCACCGAGGCTGGCTTGCCGAAATACCTCCACGTGGTGCCAGCTGGGTGGGCTCGGTTCTCCGAGCTCAGCGAAAGGTTCGGCGGTGGTGTCTGAGGGTGTGGTGGGTTTTCGCCTGGCAAGCGCTCTCTCTATATAAAAAGCCACAAAAATCCAATGATGACACCACGACGCGGCGGATGTGACTCACCGCTTCAAAAGTCACTGCCCCTTGTCCTATCCAAGGACATTGTATGGTGCACAGGCAAAAACTGCAGTCACCAACCTATCAACGGGGTTATCGGGCTCCGAACTGGAAATTCCCAGAAAAGGGCGTATGAACCGCTTCGTCGGTCACCGGCCACCGATAGGTGCGAACCTCTCTCGCTCCACTGCCTTGTGGGTAAAGGCTCGGGGTGGGACCCCCTAAACGAAATCTCCCCTACTTCGGTGTAGGCAACCGGGTAGTATCATGCCTACGTTCAACGATGACGATGATGACAACGCTTTGTACCCCCCTTCTCGCTTTGTACATCTCATTGTTTATGTTGAACGGCACCATATCTGTATCAGATTGTGCAAATATAATATAATAATAATTCCACGCACCGAATTTGTTCAATTTATTGCCGCAATTAACTGGTGGTTTCCGAATAAAAGAAAATAACCAAATTTCAAATTGTCTTTACAACGTGTCTCTTTGTTTCATACCCACTGACGCGGTTCTCAAAAGCGTTTGCTTTACCACCGAGGAAACTTGTTTTACTACCGGAAACATCGGTAATGGCATCTTCGTTATCGATAAAACAAGCTAGCTTGTACATAGTGTAGCTGATTTGGTCGAGATGAAAATAATTGTTCTCCTATCGCGGTTTTGTTTACCAGCTCCAAACCGAAATGGCTTGGCTAAAGCGGTTTGAAGGCCGTCACTGCTAAACTAGCTGTCGTGGTTTTAATTTAAAATTAAAATGATATCAAAGATTTTGGATGTGCATGCATTTCCACCATACGCCCAGATCGGTTCCGTGTGGTGTGCACTCATCGAATAGGGCAAATGGCAGCAAAGATTGAGCTTGAAAGCATATTTATCTATAGGCTGGTCGATTAACAAGTGCGCATAGATAGAAACTAGATAATATATTAATATATATATATATATATATATAATATATATATATAGTTTTATTTTTCTATGTACTCCCCAAGTCTCCAATATCTGCTTCCCCTACAGGATAACGACTACAATACTTGGTCATTGGAGTGGAAAATCCAATTGGTTCCCAAGCCAAACTACGCGCCATGATCACTGTGTTGCTTGTTTTTCTCACCCAAATCATGTTTTTCCTTTACAAACTGTTTTTACAGCTCGTGGTTCTTGCGCAATAGACCCAACCATTTTGTCGTTTTTTTTGTTTTCGGTTATTGTGAACAAACAAACCAAATCAAATGTCATTTTATTGTCTGTGATTTCGCATAGTCTTCCATATTTATCGTTTGTTCTATTTCGTATCACGGTTGGGGGAATGAGATCGAACATATCGCCAATGAATTTGATCTGTTGAGTCAGCAGCTTAAGCTGATTGTTGAATATCTTTCTGCATAGAACGATCACTCATCAATCACGTATTTAGATGCTTTATGAAGTCAGGCGAAATTGTGAAATCACTTGTATTGGCTTCCCACAAGATTACGAGCAAGATCTGTTCCATAAACTGGAAAAATTTGGCACCGGGAATCTGCCGGAACATCCGTTCGTTTTAGCACATTTATCGGATCCATTTTTATGAAAGTATTACGTCCATCGACTTCGCTGCTTATGTAGGATCCATGTTTGGTTGACCTGAGTACTTAAGCATTCGATCAATCGTGTTGGAGTGCGGTAAAGATGCGATCATTCGATAATTGCCAGATTTACCACACCAGTTTTGTTTTACGATCTTGACTACTCGTATTTTCTCAGTAGTTTGTTCTTTCACATGAAGTTTTCCATGGCTGGAACTTCAAAAATGGTAAACACAGTTATGCATTGAAAAGGAATGTAGTTGCGCAAGAATTTGTATCATATCAGTGTCTTTATGAAATGAGAGAAATATTAACATGTTCAGCGATCGATTGTGATATGTTTGGGACTGATCACTTCTGACATAGAAGCTCCGTCACACTAATGGCTTTAGTCAGGACAGGGAACATGATTGAGTAGCAGTCAACCCACCACCACCGATTTGACCTTATGCTAGGCAGCTTATGGTTAGTAGAATGATGAACCAGTCGGCCATACGCGTAACTTATAAGAAAGGGAAAACTATCCGTTCGGTTCTGATGCACCCCAAGGATAAGACACCTTTATCTAGCGTTACGAACAGCATCTACAGAATAAACTGTAAGGACTGTTCGGGTGTTTGCATAGGGCAGACTTCCAAGGAACTTGAGACTACAATCGAAGAACACTGAAAGCGTGTCCGGAGACGGCCCAGGGATGCGAGGGAATATCAATCCCTTATTCGTGATTCGGCCTTGGCGGCGCGCTTTTCACATACGGGTCACAGCGTCGATCTTGGCAAAGTGGAATTATTGAGACGCGGTATTTAACCGTATAGCGCATACTTGTTTAGGCTGTCAAAATTGCCAAAGCCAGCTGGCGGTCGATAAGGTTGATCGGCTAGAAATTTCCACAATCTTGCACTCGGCGCTGATGCGAAGGTGAATTATTATTATGCAACTTATATATACTGGTTTATTAGATTTATACTTTTTTTTCAAAAAATTGTTTAACATTAGCCCTATTAGTCATGCACTTGAGCCGCAGTGTCAACCGACCTTGACCGTGCTCACTTGTATTAGATTGATGTGGATACACACTATTAGGTAAATCAACCACTTATCCTGGTCTTGGCTGCGAGACGTCACACACCGTAGCGTACTATAGGCTGTTTAGCGGTAAGGTCAAATCAGTGGTGGTGGGTTGACTGTTCCACCCTGTCCGACTATCACCATTAGTCTGACGAGGATTCTGTCATAAGTGAAATTTCGACGAGCGTGCTGTCCACTTTTTCCACCTGTAGATGATCGATGTCCCTACCCTGCTGTAATCGCTGCTGTCTACTGTATTAGTTTTTATAATAAAGAGTCAAATATATATGAATATCTTATCCGTTGAAACTTACGATTTCATGCCTTTGCAGTAGTGATGATTATATTTGCTATCTTTGCGGCCATGATAAAATCCAACTGTCTCCTTGAGTTTGATAGGAAATATTTTTTGGGAGGTTTGATTTGAGAATTGTAAATTGAGAAAATAAAGTTTGCAATGAATCGATTATAGTATGTTTTTGGTAACGTTTCGCTTCTGAACACAGAAGCTTCGTCAGACCAAGGGTGTCGGTACGAACAGTGTTCAGGTATAAATGGAATTCTCTTGACCAATCCTGAGTTCAGTAAGCTAGACAGGGGAGATCAAGATAATTGTTCACACCTAATTGCTGTGTTCATCCCTAATTGTTTATTAAGTGTACAGGTCTGCGTATGCCGACACTGCTTACGTAATCGTGTGCGTATTAGGTGTGATCGTTAATCCTAATCCGCTGTAAAACCGAACGCCAGATTGTTGAGATATCCGCCCCATCCACCTTGTTCACCGCATTCGCCCCAGCCTTTGTTATTTCAACAGCCTCGACGTGAAGTCTTTCCGTATAAGATTTCACACCCCGTTTTATCACTTTCACGTTATCAAGATTTACGTTGTGTCCAGTGTCTAGAACGTGTTCAGCTAGGGCCGAATCGGTGATTGATATTCACTGGGATTGCGGGGTCGCTTTCCCACTCGTTTCCTGTGTTCGTTTACCCTAGTGCAGAGTTCTCTAGACGTTTGCCCAATGTAAACACCAGCGCAACCCTTGCAGTTGATTTGGTAGATGCAGTTCGTCGCACAACCTAAAGGAGTATTATCGTTGAGATGCATTAATACGGAGCGGAGAGTTCTACCAGCGTTATTCAAGATTTAAATTATTCCTTCGGAGGCGCATTTGAAATACGGCACAGATACCGTAGCTCGCCAAACGTTTTCCGTCTTCGGTTGCGGATGTTTAACTCGGTTCAATTGGCGCTTAATTAAGCTCTTGAGGTAACCATGATTACGGACTCCCGATCGGTCTCGAATATTTTCAAATACTTTGTAAATTAAGAATTTGAATAAAAAGTGGGCCGCGAAAGGAGATGTTACTACAATATTGCCTGATTTCGCTGATCCGTTATTTAAATCTGACCATGTGGGTATTTTCTCTAGGTGCTCTGAATATGTCCACTCATCTCATGCGGTAAATTTTAGTTATTGAAAATTAAGACACACAATGTAATGGAAAATGTTTGTTCGGAGAATTATAATCATGAAAAAAGAAACTTTGTAATGAATCAGTGAGAGTCGTTTATTGGTAACGTTTCGCTTCTGACACAGAAGCTTCGTCAGATCAAGGGTGTCAGTACGAACAGGGATCAAGCTTAAATTTTATTCACCTGAAGAATCATCAGCTGGTTAAGAACTGCACAGTCCATGGTGGGTTCTGCGCTCGTTCAATATCAACTGACGCACCACCACCCATACATCTGCTGAAATACACATGTTCTCTACATGCTGATACGTTTAATTCAGCGAAGTAAATTACCCTACACTGTGCCTATCATCCTGATCAACTGAAATTTGTGATTTTAGTATAAAATCGAGGAATTAAGTGGCATGTTTGCAAGTTTGCTTACTTTTTTAAGTAGTCAAATCGCGTGACGAGGAAACCTTGTTATTATGTACGACAGTGAACACCCCAAGGAAGTTGTCGCTCTATTCTTACACGACACGCGTTTCAATGGAGTTTTAATCGAGTTACATACGCCACATCTTAGTTTGGTTATACTTACTCTTCTATAGATACCTTGTCTCATTATGCTGCACCTTTTCCGATCTGTCATGAATTTGTTGTGTGATATTTAAAGATTAAATACACGCTACCAGCTTAATACTCTTCCTGGTGATGATGCCGGCTAATCACAAGTCGCATTTTTCTTGAAAAACATGTTTAAGAACAGGTCGGGGACATTTTCCGTTTGCTGGCCACTTTATCACGTCTGGCACGACAAGAATATTCCCTAAATTTCCACAGCTTCTGTTCCAAACGAGATATTGCGAATTTAAATGATGAAAATGAACGATGTTAAAGTATCATCACAAAGGCTGAGAGCTCTCTCATGTGAACAACCATAAATGTTTTTTATACTTATATACTAAGGGGTAGATTTTCCATTTCGGAATTCATTTATAAAACTTTGGTTTCACTGATGTTTTTGGGATGAACACCTCATCCCACGCATCAAATGCACCGTCTCACTGCTTCTGTTTGTTCGTCGGCTAACGTGGGTATCCTTTCATGGTTCTCGGTCATCTATTATTAGTGCAACGACTCACTTCATCTATACATCATCTCGCATGCGAATTGTCATACTCACGGCATCATTTATTTTCTGCTTCATGCGTGCCCCATCACACGAACCACTAAAATTCGCGCAGTCGCCAGATGAGCATTTGATGTGACAAATCCACCGTGCCTACCGTTCTGCCAGCCGTGGTTCCTCATCCAAGCATCAAGCGTAGATGAGTCATCTGAAAAACAGCAAGAGAGCAACCCTTCCGGCTCCATTGCTCATTTGCAACGTTTTTCCAATCTTTTGTAGTTGACAATGATTATAATTAATTAAGTTTCAAATTACAATCAAAAGATGGGGTCGAAGTTTGCCGATTAATCTAGTGTCATGCCAAATATATCCGTTGCCTTTACAGTTTAACATGATTTATTTACCAATATGAAATCAGATCGATTATTCGTTGTATTAATATTCCAGCAAATTGTTTACTTCACTCAATAACTACAGTTGCGTTTTGCTGGTCCGCACATAACGCATAGTTTGTATAAAATCTCCTCTGACAGGAATATGATGATATCTGAACTAGCGCGAACGGAATTGTTTTTGTGTTTCAGTCAGGCGTGAACACGCACGAAAATTCCCGTTCACTCTGTCAGCGCATTCGCTCCACTGGACAACATTAAGCTACACCGCTGCGCGACCTCATATTTCCAACTTTCCTCCGAATGCTTCAAGAACTCAAATTGAGTAACAGCGTGTTTCTGTTTTCACGGGTAAGACGACATTCCGAGAGCGCTCACAATTCACCTGTGCGATGTCAATCATGCTACCTGTGATCGCGAACGCACCGTTTGTTTCGTGGCTAAAATTGACCAACGTTCGTTCTGTTTTCATTTCCGTCAGTCAAACAGCAAGATGAGTTGGGTTTCAAAGAAGAGCATTCAAACGGAACGTTTCGTATAATTTGTGAAAAATCTGAATAAAATAACTTGCCTAGCCTTTAGGGGTTGAGCGTGAGAATAACTGTGCTGCATTTTGTACAATTGATAGGTTTATACGTGTTGCAAGAAATTGTCGTGTGTTGTAAACATGATGTTTCATCAATATTCTGCACTAATAAAACATCGGGAGATTTCATATTTATTGCGAAAATGCAAGTTGTGTAACAAAATACGAGACTTTATAAAATTGAAATAAACTAGATTATAACATTTCCATCTAGGAGTTTGGAATGACGCAGCCAAGCTAATTCTGTGTTTCATGAATAGTTGGTTGCAGAACGTTTGCCATCAACCCAGACGAAACATAAACGTTAATTACAAAGGGGCATCGTTAATATTTTGATTATAAATGCACTCCATTTTCAAAATTGTATGCGAAATCGTAGTTGACTGTCATAATTTTCTAATTCTTACAACGTTGAACCTGCTATTCAACTTAACGTGTTAGTTGAGCGACAAAGACAAGACACGGGAAGTGCTGAAATGGGCGATGCCGACAATTGCGAACCGCCAATAATTCTTGTTTCGTCAAGGTTAGTCAAACCAACCCGGAGTGACAAGCGGTGCAGACGTGTTGAGGACGGATCTGTGGTAGAGGTATTTGCCTGCATAGTATTGATGTTTCAAGCGCGTGCCGATTGTGATCCTACTGCCCTTACCTGATAAGTGCAAACAGCACGAAACGGTGTGGGTGTGTGTTGTGTGGAAATGAATATTAACGAGCATTTTGTTTAAGAATGGGGATATTGTGTTTTTTAGTCATGTGCATAATATGCGCGTTTGATAAAATTGGCATCTCTCGTTTCTGGGATTTGTTGGACCGGTGACCTGAGGGAAGGAATCGGGAAACACTCAATAGATGAGTACGAAACGGGGGGTGATTGATTAATGTGGTTCGAGTGCCTGAATCATGTAATGACAATCGGTCATATGATCCAGAAGCATCTCCACTCCACGTCGGAATTACACAGGTTAACATAGGATTTGGCAGATTATATGAGGCGAATTATAAAAGCCACAAATGCCACACATTCAACCATAAATGGGGATTCCATTTAACAGGTTTAACGTGGCTGGTACACGTTCATTATTTACGAAAAAAAGGAAAAACCAATTGTGTATGGTGTATGTCAAACGTAGCTGATTTTATGAATAGCCTTATGAACTGCTGAGCCTTAAGGAATGGTTTAACCAACAGCCATCACATAACGCTCAGTACTCAATGATTTAAATGCTATTCAAAACTACCTTAAGCTCTAGGGTATGTATAAATCACTGGACGATGGCTCTAGCTAGGGGATAAGAATCAGAGCAAAGACCGTACTCGTTCTTGAAGAATTCGAGGAGCTGATAACGGATTGTCGACTGGCATTTTGCAAGGGTGTAATCGTGCTATTGTAGCTGGTGAGGTTAGAGAGAGGCCGGAAATGATTGTGTCAGGTCGTTTCAGGTCAACAAGTTTAAGCTGGCGCACATCTGGCCAATTATCGCAATTACGTTCCATCAGTCCAACATTAACCACGTTACCCACCGCATTGCACGCCGGCGATTCGATTTTGTCTCGAGTCACTCGAGGTTAGACTATTCAATGCTTATCACCTTCACCCGCGAATCCCACAACACAAGAGAAGCCGATTGGTCGAAGGCGTTTATTACACACAATAACAAAACACACACCTAAGATATATATGCAAAACAAATAATCACAACACTGACCCTTAGCATGTCTGTTCCGGTTGTCACTTCGATGTGATTTGCCGGTCGATTTCGTGCCAAATGGTACACTGCGAGGCATCGCCACGCAGAGCCCGTTTGACCAACATCGACGAATTTCATATCGTTCGATTGCAGCTGATGTTGTTCATCTTCTCATACTTCCGTAGATGTAGTCCATTGAACCGTTTGAATGCAATCATTCCGAAACCCGAATTATTACGAGTTCACAATTGTCGTCATCGATCTTTCCGGTGCTTCATGCTCTTGTTTTGTGCCGGAGGGTGGAGATCTGCATATCATTCGAAAGCTCGTGATTAGCACTGATCGCTAATGCACTTCCTATCGCCCCACTATGTACCCATCTATTCACATTCATAATATTCCTGAGACATGTGCTGTCTTGGCACCGACATATGGCTGTTCAACACCTGAAGCATTATTTCTACATTTCTGTACCGCTGGTTCGGAGAAAGGCTTTTTCCATATCGAGGAAGACTTACACATATTAAGCGCAAAACATAAGGTTTCCATTACGAAAACATTTTGTTCAAATCTTTCAGTTGAGCGTGAGAATGAAATGACAGTACACTTATTTTAGAATCCATCGACAGCAAGCAAATCTGATAAAATCGTCTCCAAACGCAAATCGTTGATTGACAGCTCACTATCATGGAATTCACCCCACCGAGAACAACCAAATAATCCTCACTGGAATTGACGAATTTCACCTGGCTATAAGTCTAATAAATATCTTATCAAAATCCCACAGAAATCGGCAAACTCTATTAGAATAACTTGATCCCGTCTGATCTGATTGGTTCAGACATAATGACAGTTGATGTGGAGATATAATTGGGTTTATTCCCCGGTAAATCAATCTGATGAGACACTAGTTAATCGGGTGAGAGTGAGTGGGGAAGGAGGATTGCGAGATTGAGATGAAAATTTATTGCCAAACCAAATATCAGAGATTTATTCGAGCAACTCGAAAACCTCGGTGACCCATGCGAAAGGTTTCTTCATTAAATGCTGTTGAAATTATTTAAGATTAATCACACTTCAATCACTGTAAATGGTGTTGTGGATTATATGTGAAATTTTCAATTTCGCATAGCACAGATAAATCTTATAAAATACAGAATGAATTCACAAGTATATCTCAATGGTTCATATTTGTTGTTAGCCTCCTTCGGTCGATGTCGACCATGGATGTACATCACAAACGCGTGAATGTTCAAGTTTTGCAGCTTTTGAGTGACTAAACAGTCCGATTCGGGAGGAACAATCTCTCCCGCAGCGCTGGCAACGATAGTCAGAACTCGGTTGTATTGCGTCAGTTGAACGTCGGCGGCGTGATCTGCGTTCAGCCGCCAAGAGCTGTATCTGCTCCTCCCCAGCATGCAGACGACGCTTTACACAGTGCCTCCAATGTGAGCGGTCGAGAGCAAGTTCTTCCCAACTCGCCGGGTCAATGCCAAGAGCTTTCATATCTCTTTTACAAACGTCTTTGTACCGCAAGTGCGGTCTGCCAAATGGTCGACTTCCTAGTTGCAACTCACCATAGAGTAGATCTTTCGGAATACGACCATTTTCCATTCTATAGACATGACCAAGCCAGCGCAGGCGGCGCTGTCGCAATAGAGTGAACATGCTCTGTAGACCAGCTTTTGAAAGCACTTCAGCATTAGTCACTCTGTCCATCCACGATATGTTCAAGATACGACGGATGCTTCGTAGATGGAAAGCATTCAGCTTCCGTTCGTGTCTTGCGTGGGTGGTCCAGGTTTCACTGCCGTACAGTAAAGCATTTAGTACGCACGCGCTGTACACCATCATCTTCGACTTTACAGTCAGCTTGCGGTTACCCCAAACACGAGAGTTCAAACGGGACAGAATAACAGCTGCTGCTCTGCCAATCCGCTTATCAATCTCCGTGTCTAGCGAGGTTGTATCCGCAATGGTTGAACCAAGGTATTGAACTGATGTACTGATTCAAGCTGACAGTTTCCATCAGTTATGATGGGAGGCGATACAGTCCCTTGGCCAAGGACTTTGGTCTTGCTCATGCTGATTGTTAGACCAAAGTCTTTGCATGCCGACGAAAAACAGTCCATTAGAGACTGAAGGTTCTCTTGGGAGTGAACAATAAAGGCTGCATCGTCGGCACAATACACTCCACTACCGGTTCATATTTATCAACACGTAAACATCTCTATGATATCGATATTTGAATAGCCAACTCAACAAATTTTAAAATACATTAAAGACGTTTTTACACAACATTTAAATTTTATTCAACGTCTGCTTACTCGAAACGTTTTTCGTCATCCGAAAGTCGTGCCGTAATGCGCGGACTAAACACATTTAGCGGGGGTTGCCACTCAAATTCATAGACGGGATATTTAAAATCTGTCACCGAACTGTCAAGTTGAAAAGGACCAGAGGTACCCTTGAAATGTTCAGACGTCTGCCCTTAAGTTGGTCGTTCGTTCTTGGCAGTTGGCTAGAAATGCGAACTTGGTTAGTGTGTGTATATGCAGATCAGGTTTGGACTTAATTCACAGATCGAAAATTGTGCGCCTTGACTATTTCCATATAAATTAATCATAAAGCCTATACAATTGCAGTTCCATTTAACTGTTTTGAGATTTATGGTTGAAAAAGCGAATAGCTTTACAACATCATAGAATATACATATAAAATGTAAAAAATGATACACTGAAATTTCAAACCAAGCTAATGATGATTAAAAATCTATCCACATATGGAGCAGCGAGCGGAAAATGTTAGCCTGAAATTTATGTTTTGGTCTATTGATTTTTCAAGCGCGTTTGTGTAAAGGAAGCAATAATGGTTTTCACTAACCTCGGATTACAAACAGTGTTATCAAAAACACGAATATTGGGAACTTTAATTTTAAAATTGTTTCACTCGATGACGACGCAATATTCGATGGTTAACTGTTTTAGAGAAAGCATCCATCTACTGAATAGAAATTCCGAAGAACGTTTTACAGGAAAATGGTATATGGAAGTTGAGATAATGACTGCGACTCTGTGACTTCAAACAGATTTAAAATAGTTCCGGAAACCATGGTACGCAGTATGGATTATTCTGTTTATCAGAATTAGTGTACTCTGGAGGATAGCTTATAATCTATCTCTGACGTACAACACCCAAGCCTTCAACACCCAAGTGCGTACGGAAAGGTTAGTGTTTTCCACAAAGTATCACATTTTTCACTTGCGGAAGTTGAATAGGGCTCTTTTCAATTGCAGCTCAAATATATCTGCATATAAAACTACGCAATACTAAACAGATTTTACATTCATCCACCGTTTCACATTAGCAGCTAAATTTCTACCCCGCTGATATTGACGATCAGGCATAATTATTAGAAGCAGTATTGGGCCGATTATTGCGTTATTTGGTCCTATTTGCATCAAGCTAACTTTGACAAAGGGAATTGCATTATTAAACAAAAATCGTTCGAATTTATCTCGTTGATATCATGTGTACACTTCATACGAATATATTTTTGTAATTTCTCAGTATTCATTGCTTTAAAAATTATTCTAAAGATGTAATTTGGAAAAAATTTGAATCAAGTTCTGTTCTTCTTCATTCGATTCAATGCTTATGACGTTCACCCGCGAATCACACAGCGCAAGATATATAATCTTAAATATACATACAATGCTATAAATAATAATGCATTTGATG
>JACCGJ010023102.1:0-11366 GCA_013407085.1 Atriophallophorus winterbourni
GACCAAGGGTGATAGTCAGGACAGAGAACATGATTAAGTAGCGGTCAACCCACCACCACTTATTTGACCTTACCGCTAAACAGCCTATAGTACGCTTACCGTGTGTCACGTCTCGTGGGAATGACCAGGATCAGTGGTCCATTTTCCTCACCGTGTGTATCCAAATCAATCCGATACAAGTGAACACGGTCAAGGTCAGTTGACACAGCTGCCCACATACGTAAAAGTACATTACTAAAGGTCTAAGGCTTATTTTGAAGGAAAAAAAAATCTAATTAACTAGTAGGGATAAGGTGAATAATGAAACAGCTATTTACTTTCGCATCAGGTTCCGACGCCAGGATTGTGGAAGATTTCGTTGCCCCATCCAACACAGTTCTGGACCGGTTGACCTCCTTCGGTCGATGCTGACCATGAACTTACATGACATGGGCATAACCCCTTCATGCTCCGCACCGTTTAAAATGACTAAACAGTTTGATAGGCAATACTCGGAGTGACCTACATTCAGCAGCCGAGGGCACTATTCGCTGTTCCCCACCTTGATGGTGGTGTGCACGGTGTCCCCAACGTGAACGGGCAAATCAAGTTCTTCCCCGTTCGTAGGGTCAATACTAAGGGATTTCGTATTTCTTTCGCAAACGTCTTTTTGCCGCAAGTGCGGTCTGCGAAATCTCGACTTCCTGATTTCAACTCTCCATAAAGTAGAGCTTTTGCACTACGATTATTTTTTTATTTTGTACGCGACCCAAACAGAGCACGCGGTGCTGTGAACGTGTCCGTGATATGTTCAAGTTGCGACCGATTCTTCTTAAATGGAAAGTATTCAGCTACCATTCGTGTCTTGCGCGTATGGTCAAGGTCCATTTAGTACGCACGCGCCATAATCTTTTTCTTCGCGTTCAGCTTGCGGTTGTCCCAGACACGAGAGTTCAAACGGGACAAGACGGCATTTGCTGTGCCAATCCGGTCATCAATCTTCATGTCTAGGGCGAGGTTATTCGCAATGGCTGAACCAAGTTGTGAATTGATTTTCTGGTTCAAGGTGATAGTTTTCAACAGTGATGATGAGAAGCGAAACAGTCACTTGACCAAGGACTTTGGTATTGTTCATGCTGATTGTCAGCCCAGAGTTTTGCATACCGACGAAAAACAGTTCATTGGCGATGGAGCTGTTCTTGTGGGTGAGCAATAATGGCAAACAGCAGGTCACGGATTAGCACATCCCGTACCTTGGTTTGTGCGGCGACGGATTCTTATTAAATGAAAAGTATTCAGCTTCCGTTCATATCTTGCGTGGACTGTCCAGATTTCGCTGTTCAGTACCAATGCAAAATATTCACATGCGGTCTTAAAGCTAAGTTAGTCCATAGGCGTTATGTATAGTAGCATTTGTATGTGGGCTTGTACGTCTGCGAAGTTCGAAACGCAAGTTAAATTCATTATTGGAACTAATGTGTTTACGCTTTCGGTTTGCATGCTTCCCGGTATTTTCATAGGACGACAAATTTTTATTGTTCCTTAACAAAAATCAACCCACCATTCCTATGGCGCTATGATCTGGTATTCGCTGGCATTCAAAATCTGATGTGAGAAGAATCAACTCACTTTGAGGTGCAGGGTCTAAAATGAACGGAAACGTATTTGATGGACGGTGATCACACGGACGCCTGACAAGGGACGTCAACCGAGGGCCTAATCTTATCTATTCTTTGTGGAACATGGGGGTACAACACCAACGGAATAGTTGTAATGGTTTAGCTGAGCTCGTATCATCCCGGTATCTTTAGCATCGTTCGTTTGATCTTCGTCGAGTCTCTTTAGATCTTTCTGCCCTTGTTTTATGTGTGCTCTAGTCCAGTTCTTGTTTAGCATGTGGCCTATCGACGTCCGCCCGGATAATGCACATCTAAAGGTTGCGGTGAATGTTTTCACCCCCTTATTAGATCAACAAAGGTTTTACATAATGATGTGAACGCCTTTGTTGGTCTACTGACTTATGGAGGCCAACTACATTTTAGCTCCAGTCTTGAACCAGAAGTCGTGTGTGGTATTATGCACACACGATTATTTTCTGATCCAAAGGAACGTTTGTGGTTATTTCAAGTGTTTTATTGAGCACTTGAAAGGTTTAAGAGCAACTATAGACAGAGAACGAAAAGATCTGTTCAATATTCTTCGAAATTGCAACAACGAGTAAATTACAAAATTGGCCTATGCAATGTAAAAAATCATACAATAAGATTTCATTTTGGTTCATATCGCGCCATTGTTTAGTTGAGAAATTTTCGTGCTGCATTTCAATTTGGCACTTTTGTACATGCATACCTGATGGTATGTCATTTTGTCCTGTGACCGTAGTTCTAATATTTCGTGAACAGGCTGAACACTGAAATTGAAAAATACGCTAAGCGGTCGGTTTCTTCGTTTAGTTTCCGAAAGTTTCGTGAACATACTTCAATTCGCGGGTCTTTCGTATCATATGGAATGTTTCTATTCCATTATCACGCATGCTACCCCACTCTACGTCTCATGTTGATTAGCATCGATAACAAACCTCTTCAAAACACCAGTTGTGATTTTCTTTACTTAGACCAATCTAGATCAAGGGGTGACATCACAAAACGGATTATATTTGTCGATTTCCTTGGAATTTTTCAACTCTCACGTGTAAGTTCAGGGATTCTTTTAATGGGACCCCCTACCTTTCTCCCTTTATATCAGTAATTTTCCAGGTAGAGCCATAACACTGAGGAAGTTTTAATTTCAATTTGCAATCTGGAAGTGACGTACTCATGTAAGTTTTGTGTTCAATATGTTTTTGACAAAATTACGCACAAACAATCGCGATAATTGATTTACGAACGTCAGGTTTCTGAGTGGCAAAAATGTATTTTGACTGAGTATTCTTTAAATAACAGAATTTCGACCAAACAATTGCGTTATTATGACTAGCCTCTTGAGGGCCCTGTTTCCATCGTCTGCATCATCATTTGGTGAACATGCACAGGAAGTTTGCTACACACGAGCAATAGTTGATTTTTTTAATGTTTCTCCAGTTATGACGCACTCAGTTGATCCCATACCGTTTGACGACGGTGTTTTCAATTTCAGCAATATCCCGTTTGTTTGCAAACGGTTCGAACCGTTTTGGATTTCTTGCATGCACCTATTGTAGAGCTTTGATGAGAATGCCAAAAAGAATATCCTTCGCAAGAACTAAGCGTATGGTACACAAGAAGGGAATCACTGATCAAAGAACCGTGTTGAAAGTTGTCTGGCATTTTAATAGTAACCAGCGAATTTCGTTTGAAACGACACCGCGACGCCAGTTGAGAACACGAATAAATAATTAATGGAAAACAGAAATGCGCCCTTAAGGTACACGAAAATAAATGTTGTGTTTGGTTTGGACTCAAAAAAGTTCATTGAGACATATTTTAACTATAAATTTGATCGTCACCAGAAGCGAAAGATGGCGAGCGAATTCGGTGACAATCTTACGGATATTAAAGCAAACCTTTTGACACAAAAATCAAGATTTTATGGTGAAAACAGCATTCGTTTTACATGTACCATATGACAGCTATAAAAATACAGAAGCAGGGATTGCCAACAGTGCATAACGACTAGAAAACAATCAGGCAGATGTCTAGTGCCTGGAATAATTCTTCATTCAGAATAAGGGGGATAATTACACCAGGCCATTCGAAGTCATACCCCGCTTCAGTCTTGTCGTCGATTAGGCTGTTCACCAACATGAGGTCTACCCCGTTTCATGTCTAGCAGTATATTTCGTCACAATTCACATTTTGAATACAAAGCGTTAACCGCTAACCACAAGGCAAGAAAACGCCAATAGTTCGACGAGTTTATTACGCATCGTTTACTAAGTACCAATTGGTTAGACAAACAGCAGTGAAGCATACGGAACCGTGCTTCCAAGAACGCCACTGCACAATCAAAAATAAATCTAATGCGCTTCACTATAGTCGATACTAATATGCATCGTACGGCCGCATCAAATCGGATAGTTTCCCCTCTTTGATCCCATGACATCGAAGTATAGAACAAGCGGTGGAAGAGAAGCATGTATTATAATGCAAGAGAACCAGTGATATTTAAGTCGGAAGAGCAAGAGAAGAATAAAAGTAAGACAATAGTTGTATGATACAGTGGCTTGCAGTAGGTGCACAAAACAGAAAGACGCTGGCTGATTGTGATCAACATCTCGCTCGCTCACTCGTTCTGTCCATCTCGGAGAGCACATTGAAACGCTAGAGAGAAGGTCGCCATTCGGCTGTGCTCATCAAACCGGTGACGATCGCCTCTCGTCGCATGCCCCAAAAGCGTCTGGGCTTCAAATCTTCCTTGACCGCGGTAAATAACCAACCAAGGTGATGAGAGCAATTGGCACAGTTCGTAATCGTCCAGGCGTAACTAAAACCAAAGTCACGATGAAAAGACATTCGAAGAATGAGATAAAATATATTATTATGTGGTCGCGGAGAGTAAAGGAGGAAGGAAAGCAAATAACACAAATAACAAGCTTCTTTGGTAGTGAGCAGCTGAAACTATGCAAAGAAGCTCATTTTGTGGCATGTTCGTAATTGATTATTAAATAATGGGTCAAAGGCGTTTGGGATAAGTTGCGGAAAGAAAGAACAGAGAGTCACTGTAACCTCGAAACTAAATGGCTCCGGGTTGATTACAGGGTATAAACTGTCCATCTCGGAGAACACATCGAAACGCTAAAGTGAAGGTCGCCATTCGGCTGTGCTCATCAAACCGGTGACGATCGCCTCTCGTCGCATGCCCCAAAAGCGTCTCGGCTTCAAATCCTCCTTGACCGCGGTAAATAACCAACCAAGGTGATGACAGCAATTGGCACAGTTCGTAATCGTCCAGGCGTAACTAAAACCAAAGTCACGATGAAAAGACATTGGGGAGATAAGATACTATTGTATGGTCGTGGGGAGTAAAGGGGGAAAGAAAGCAAAGTGAAGCGATGTAGATATACAAGCAAATAACAAGTGACGCTAGTCCATAAGCTTCTTTGGTAGTGAGCTGCATGCTGAAACTATGCAAAGAAGCTCATTTTGTGATGTGTTCGTAATTGATTATTAAATAATGGGTCAAAGGCGTTTGGGATAAGTTGCGTACAGAAAGAACAGAGAGTCACTGTAACCTCGAAACTAGATGGCTCCGGGTTGATTACGGGGTATAAAGAGATGAGATCGGACTACAAACAATCAACTTGCATTTTGGGTAAAAACGGGAAACATCTGAAGCAGTTTCGTTAGAAGAGAGTACCGTGCTGATCCCCAAACGCTACTGCTCCTTTTGAGATGAATCACCTAGTGCATTAGTGTTGGGAGATCATCACACGAGGTACTTCCCAAAAAGCTTTTTGGGGAAATTGTGCAAGTAATATTATGTTCCTGCGCTTTCAACGGTTTCTCGGCTAACCTTTGGGGATTGTGTAGTACAAGATGCCAAAGGAGCTGAGTAATCTGGAAAAAATCTGGCACCAGTCGCTCTGTATAGTTCATTTATATTGGTGTGCAGATACTCGGTTTGGACCGAGTCGGTGTATGCAACGAGGTGGAACCAACGGTATGGAATGCATTGAATCAACTCACCCCGGGAACCATGAGTATTCCTCTGACGGTGAACCTGTCATGATGACCGAGCTTGGGGTGACCTGACTGACGGTGACAATATCATGCAGAACACCAGCCGGGTTCACGTAAGTCTGAGAACTACCTTCTTGGGCCAGGCAGATGATGTGGCTGGTCGAAGTAACACTGGCATCACACAGCGAACATGTGCAAGTGGAAGACTGGAAAAGAGACGAAATGTTATTATTCGGCTTGATCGCAGTTTTCATCAATCGTGACCAGAAACACTATCAAATCAAGTACGATATCACTGAGTTTAGCGTATCTGTGTTGAAGTTGCCCAGAAATGATCAGCTGGGACTGTATCATTTTCTGAGTAGATATGTTGACGCAGTGCAATTATGAATTCTTTGAGTGTTCGCATCAGAAACTTATTAAAACATCCGAGAATAGATTAGCCAGGTGATGAATGTACATCCTCATAAATTAAGAATAGTAGAGAATTCGATGTGGCAATAAGAGCACATTTCAAAAATGTTATGATACGACGTCACGTATATGAAAAACTAAAGTGATGGCGGCAGTGATCATATGAAACTAATTGCAAGCAAGCGCAATTAAACACTCGGATGGAAAGCCAGCATCACGATTGTGCACCGCTACGACGCTTGTTCTTACGTGACATTCTGCTCAATTCAACAAGCCTCGACAAACGTAAACAACAAGTGAATGTCATGCGTGACATCAGAATGCTGAGACAATGTTGTTTGCGGGGGAAAAGATGCAGCGAGTAAACCAACTCAACCGTCGTCAACGTCTCAAAATCTCCATCATCGTTTGCCTTGATCATTCCGTTGAAAGCGCGACAAAAAATTTCAAGGAGTAGTCAGAAGGCATCGCAAATCACTAAACAACATCATCACAATTGTAAAACGCCAGACTGGAGCCAAACAAAGTGATAAACAGCAAGAAGCAGCCAAAGCGGTTAATCAGTGGGTCGATTTTCGTTTACGGAACAGGTTCCGATGGAGTGAACTAACTCAAATTTAAATTTTCCCGCAGTTGACGCGATTAAGTTGATTGGAAATGAAAGAAAAGGAAACGATTAAAAAGGAACCAATTATACTGACGTAGATGCATGGATGTGCAATCCGTACAACCTGTTATGATTTACATGCGATAAAATGCTAGAATCACACTACTATAATACTTTCTCAAACCACGCCCAAGCCATGCAGCTCGACAGACAAGGCCTCCGCACACTGTAAAAATGTGCCACACTTTTCTTGGCTCCAAACTTCTGATTTTTACCATAGCATAAGACAGTAGACATTTAAAATGTTTCGAAATTAAAGTGCTCAAAATGGATGATTTACCCGATGTATAAGATCTAAAAGGGCTCGCAGTCTAGGAACTACGTGATTGATTTCGAGAAGTTTCGATTTAAGCAGTCCCGGAACAGGGAGATTCTGAATCAGCCAATAGGAAAAGGGAACAGCTAAATCGGGGCTGAATCGATCCACGTGCCATGTATCGTTCCAATTGAGTAACTCCGTTTGAATTGCCGAGACGAGGAAATTCTGAAACAACGAGGGGTGGGCGTGCTCAATAAAAAAGACAATGTGAGAAAGATCGGGATAAAAGAAGGACAGATTACGTACAACATCATACTGTCGATAAACCCAAACAGGCAAAGGAAGGAAAGCGTTGGCCACCGCAGCGAGAACGTCTCTTCGAGCTAGTAGACGAGGATGACACGATTGACGGATCACATAGCGAAACGGGCGGCCAATCTTATCGACCGCGCGAGCCATGATAACTTCGACTTGTTCCGTGACGTCATCAGATTGAGAGTCCGTGAAATGACTCGACGTCTCGGCACTGTGGGCATCCTGAAAGTTATCTGATTCGGTGGAGGGTGGTTCCGTTGTTTGATGTTCTACTTGATCTTGTGGTTTACAGGCCAACTCGGGAGCACTAGAATGGACTCGTTTCACTTCGGATTCAGGCACAATTGGATCTTCTTCAAAGTGATCCAACTGCGAACGAGGCGAGGAGCGAGTGGACGAAGGACAGCCGGTTGTGAGGGGACCGAAGTGACGCCACGTGCTTAAACGTGTATCAAAGATCGAGAATGGATTACCGGACAAGGGGACACAAGACGCAGAGTGGTATGATGCAGAAGAAGAGGACGATGAGTGAGAAGAAGAATCTTGGCTTTGACGAGAAGACTTGCGACCATGTGATCTGGAAAAAGAGTGAATCCGACGTTAGAACGGTGATTGGTTTGGTATTAAAATGTAACGCAACATAATTGTGTATGATGTGTGATGTGAAAGCACAAGCCTGATCCAGGCAAAGTGCCGCACAGTCAGAGACTGTACGTGGGCTGAGATACTGTCAGGTTGCCCAGGCCTAGACAGATATGAAGGACGACACAGAAATAGAAATGGTAGGGAGACTCCAGCGTGTTTCAGCATGCAGCTCACTACCGGTGGTCAATCAATTTAGCACGATGTTAGCCGTACAGCACAGAAATACTGCACGATTGCACATCCGTGCAACATAATTAGGTATGTAAGACCCTAAACATATAGGTGGGTAGACAATAGGATGAAAAATTACACTCATATTGCTCAGATAAAAGGTAAATTGTTCATATCCAAGAAAGTTAAACGGTAAATTGCGAATGCTGAATCAGGAAATTACAAATTTAACAAACAATTCTCTAAATAAAGATAGCAGGTGCCTATTATGAGAGCGATAAATGTATTAGAAGAGTATTAGCATTGAACATTCAGCTTGTGACTGAAATATATTACAAATTTGATCATTGCTCAGTAGTATTTGCAGTCTGCATTGGAAACCGTAGATAACTGCGAAGGTAAATTAGTGGTTGAAGAGTGCGCTTTTCAATTAGGAGGATGTTCTATCTTTTCTATATCTGTATGGACCTAGGCAACCAGACAGTATCTTCGCTCACGTGCAATCTCTGCCTGTGCGGCACTTTGACTGGATCAGGCTTGTGATTTCATACCATACCGTTGCGCATTTTGGGAACAATGTGTTGAACCCGAATATCCTCTCATACCCAGTGGTAAAATGGATAGTGTCAATAATCAAACAAATAGCTGCACTGTAGCACTCTGTTCTTTTTGGTGAAATCATATCACATTACATCACCTGAATGGAACCTGAGATACGCGACAGATCAATGGGCGAAGCGGACCGTTGAGAGAAAAATGTAGTTTAACCGCTTATACTACCGATAAGATAATAGTAGCCCATTTTGAGTATTTGATTGTGCCTCACCGTTGATAAAGCATTGCACGAACGAGGTAATGGGCGACCTACGAGGTTAATTGTGCGATTCCCAGGAAATTTGGAAAAACTCAGATTCGTGCACTAATTGTTGTGTGATATATTAATAACAACTGATAATGTGCTGTATTTGGTAGCTTTCTGGTCCAACTGCTATTATTCCCTTGATTTTCAATTTAGTTATGAGCTAACTTGACAGTAATAGAGTCCCGGAGTCGAGAAATTTGAGCCAGCATAACGGCCAATGGATAAAAACAGACCGGCATGATCATAGTTCGATTGACTTTGAAAATATTGAGTAAAATGCGTGTCCAAATCGTTCGGATAAAAAACTGAGATCGTAATACGGACGTTTTCAATGCTAAATTCGGGAAATGACGAAAGCTAAAAAGTAGACAAGAGCTTGGACAAACGGTAGACGTAAAGACAGAAATCACTCAAACCTATGCCGCTGCACCTAAACAGGAATATCAGAAAATTTATTTTATTGTATTATCATGATACTTAATATCAACAGCAACATGCACGCCACGTGATGTCAATCCTTTTTGAGAGAGCAAACCAAGCCACGGGATGTACTAATCCGTGACCTGTTGTTTGCCGACGATGCGACTATTATTATTGCTCACTAAGTCGCGAATGGACCGCTTTTTATCGGCATGCAAAGACATTGGGTTGGCAATCAGCATGAGAAAGAGCAAAGTCCTCGGTCAAGGGTCTATATCGCCTCCCGCTATCACTGTTGCAAACGGTTAGCTTGGACCAGTACATAATTTCATCATGGTTTAACTGCTGCGGATAGCCTCTTGGTAGACACCGAGATTGATACACGGATTTACGAAGTAGATGCCATCTTGTCCCGTTTGAACTCTCGTGTCTGGAGCAGCCACAAGCTGACAGTGAAGACCAAAATGACGGTATACGGCGCATGTGTACTAAATGCTTTACTATATGGCAGCAAACCCCAAACGATCCACGCAAAACACAAGAAAATCAAAGATTTCTATTTAAAAAACATCCGTCGCATCGTGAACGTATCGTGGATGGTCAAAGTCAGAAACGCAAAAGAGCTTTCTAACGCAGATCTACCGAGAATGTTCACCCTAATACGTCAGCGCCGTCTACGCTGTCTGGGTCACGTATACAGAAAAGAAAATGGCCGTATTCCAAAAAGACCTACTCTATAAAGAGTTGAAATCGGTGAATCGATGTTTGGACAGACCATAATTGCGGTTAAACGAAGTTTGCAAAAGAGATACGACATTGACTCTACGAATCGAGAAGAACTTGCTCTTGACGGCTACGGTTGTGGCACTGTGTAATGCGTCATCTCCAAGCTGAGGAAGAGCAGCTACTGCTCTCGGTCGCATACTGCCTATCGCTTTGAATACAGCAACATCATCACCAGGGACAGCATTACATCAGTATCCAGTGCGTAAATGTCATTCAACCATGATAAGTTAAAATCCTAAAAGTGGGGAACAGTGGGACCTAAAAAGCTAGTGAAAGTGTGAAAGAGTGGAGCGGCGTCAGTACGAGAGGTTTCTTGAGCCCAACATTCAGCTACTTCAATGGTTAAAGTCTTAGT
Source organism: Atriophallophorus winterbourni (assembly GCA_013407085.1). NCBI lineage: Eukaryota > Metazoa > Platyhelminthes > Trematoda > Plagiorchiida > Microphallidae > Atriophallophorus > Atriophallophorus winterbourni. The sequence continues at coordinate 10,531 of JACCGJ010023102.1, forward strand.
CCGCTTGAGTCTAGCCACCCTTACACCAACACCATTTCGAGTTAGGTGTGGCAAACAAAACCACGTTGGAAAAACGATCATTTCCCATTAGCAAAACGCGGTTAAATCTGCAAAGCCAATGCATATTCAACTTGCTTTTATATATCTATGTCGCTACCAAAGATTATATTACGATTGATTGCCAATGATGCCAAGTAAATTCAACGGTGATGCGGAGACAGCGATTGTCGAAGACCCGAAGACGTCTTATTTCTTTTTTCCCACTGTTCAAGTTTCATATCCGTACAATAAAACCGTGCGACCTGTAGCCATATAGACTCTGCCCATGAGCTTTATAGACAAGTCTGTTAGACGCCACCGATGACCCAAGTTACGAAAAGTTACCGTAGCTCTGGAAATGCAAGCTGAAATTTCCTTACGCGTGTTACTAAGAATATATAACTACCCAAATAGGTAACAGTCTACAGTAGGAAGTTTCTCATTGTAAAGGCTTGGCGCAGTTTCGGTCAGATCAATGACCGATAACAGAACTTTGCACTTGGAAAATGCAAAACGACCTAAAGTAGCCTGAGCATTCGCATAGGAGTTAAAGAGCAGAACTATGTCATCGGTATAATCTAAATCAAAAAGTTTCTTATGGCGGGCTATCTGAATGTCCAGTGTCAGTATGCCTGCATTGCATGACTCCATTACAGCGTTAATTACAAAATTTAACAAAAATGGAGAAACTAGAAACACTTATCGGACACCACTAATCGTAGGAAAGTTGACTCAAAGCTATTACTTTTTCGTGGTTGCATGACAAGCTGCGTTATCTACGGGTGCAATATTCACAA
>JACCGJ010023106.1:0-19786 GCA_013407085.1 Atriophallophorus winterbourni
AATGTTAAACGTCGGTAAATCATTCGAATTCACATACTCTCTGGGATCTCAGCAACTTTCATGGGTTACTGAAGAGAAAGACCTGGGCGTGTGGATTAGCAGAAACCTGAAGTCTTCACGGCACTGTTCTGTTGTATACAAAAGTCCTGCCAAATCTTAGCATTGCTCAGAAGGATCTTTGCTCGTTTCTCAAAGCAGATACTCCCACGTATAATTAACACCTATATCAACAACACCTATATCAGACCAACAATGGAGTATGCTGTTCAAGCATGGTCCCCATGCTTACAAACGGACATGACCTTGCTGCAACGGGTATACCACCGCGCTACAAACCTGGTGACCGGTCTATACAACAGGCCATACGAGGAGCGGATTGCAACGCTAAACCTCTTTGACTTTTCGTACCGTCGTCTCAGGGGTGACTTGATCCTGCTTTTCAACATTCTGCATACAGTGGATCACCCACTTGAACACCTGCTTCATCGGCAAGAAGCACATGGTAGCAGATCGCATGGATACAATTTAATTATTCCACACTCCAGATCAAATTGTCGCAGGTTTTTCTTTGTGTCAGAGTCTGTTTTCTATGGAACTCCCTGCCCCCACAAATCATTTGCGCAACAAGCATGAACATGTTCAAGGCTGAACTTGACAAGTATATGTTGACCAAACCCAACCTTGCACCTGAATACACGTGCTGACTTTCCATACGTATAAACCATTTGTGTTGTTTTTATGAATTCCCTATATTTTAAATCTGCGGTTACTGTAAAGTATTTGCTTTTTGGACCATTAAAACTTTGAATTATTTTGAATTTGAATCCTGATCGTGCTGTCCCTATCTGTTGCGTGCAAACAGCATGAAAGCGGTCGTAGGGTTTGTGCGTGATGGAAATGAATGCATATAAAGAATTTCTTCACGCCCGTGTGTTTAAACCATCTGCACATATAATTGAACAGTTTGGCAGTACCAAGCTTAACAAAGCGTGCCTTATATTTTCAAAACGTTAACTACTTAACTATTTTAAGTAGTAACACGTAAAATCGACTTCCAGTTTCTTTGATATTGATCAGTTCCTCCATAGATTTCTTCAACCTATTTATTGTTGTGCTTTCGTGTGAAATACCGAAATACCGTACTAATCAAAAACTTTACGTTGTCAGAAACAAACCGTAGCAAGAATACGTTAACTTTAAATCCACGGTTTGAAAAGAATTCTCTGATCAAGCTCAGTGAATGAACATTTGCATACGGTTAAATGGAAGAAAGATATTTGCGCGTCATTATTCTACATACACACACCATGACCGGTTTCGTAATGTATTTAATAAAGAAGTCGGGACCATAAATTGTTGAATCTTGAGTAAGGTTTTATCGGAAACACTACACTGATGTATTGTCTATGGATTGGTTTTCGCCAGCACAGCATGGATTTCGATCTCACCGATTGTGTCTCACAAATCTTATCATAGCATTAGACGACTGGACGAAAGAGTTGGATAGAAGTTCTTGCATCCACGTCTGTTACCTAGACATTTCGAAAGCTTTGGACAGAGTCAATCATCCTTTGCTTCTTCAAAAATTGATACGTTTAGGAATATGTGAACCACTTCTCTCATGGTTGGGTGACTATTTGTTAGATCGAGACGCCAGAGTTAATGTTAACGGAGGGCTATTCCATACGTTCAAAACCGCTAGTGGAGTCCCACAAGGATCTTTGTTAGGCCCGCTCCTCTTTCTGTTGAACATAAACGATTTGCCCCCTCCTCATATCGTCCAAAATGGTCCTGTTCGCGGATGATATGAAAATTTGGACGCCAATTAGTACTGCAGAGGATTATGAGAAACTACAAATGGATTTGGACAGAGTGTCGAATTGTGCGGCCATGAATGACTTGTCATTCAACATACAGAAATGTAAGATGCTGCATCTTGGCAAGAATTTTCCTTGGACATATCGATTGGGAACTGAAAACCTAGCATGGAGCTCGTTAGAAAAAGATCTTGGAGTGTGGATTAGCAGAAATCTGAAGAGCACAGTGCACTGCCAGAATGTATATCGACGGGTCAACAGATTGTTAGGTATCTTTCGAAGAATATTTGGAAGATTCTCCATGGTAATGTTACCAAGGATAAAGTGACACGTAGACATACCTTATCCCTGTTGTTCACGTGGTGTTCGCCGAGCTTGTATTGCTGTTGTAGGACGTTTCGTCATCAAACTAGATGACATCATCAGCAGAACTTCTTTCGAAGTGACTTAAAATTGGTATTCATTGGTATTTATAAGGTTCGTCTGTCCGTTCGCCATCACACCCGTTGGTTGGTGGAATTAATGTGTTGCATTCTTGTCCATCTATACCTTATCCCTTTACGTTCCAAGTTCCCGTATTGATTGTCGGCGTCATTTTTTCGCCGTACGTGCTATATTTCTTTGGAATTCCCTACCTCGACATGTGGTGGACTCTCCTTGCCTGGCTATTTTTAAAGCGAAAATGGACCTCCACTTGCAAACGAACATCATTCCTGAGCCTTACATTTGATATTCTCTATTGCTTTTATACTATTGTAATTTTCATGTTTTATTCATAGCGTAATCCTGTGGTTAATACTTTAGTATTAACTTTTTTAACCATAAATCCTTGGTTCTGTCAATCATTTTGGCGAGTGTCAGACGAGCCAGCAACCTTCATGTAGAATACCCAAAAGTAAGTATAAATAACGCCGAAAATACCGACTACAACAACAAACAACAATCCACACAAAGTTGTGCTGTGGAGAACTACAAGTACACCATTCAAGTGAGAACGTGACCGACGTCATTCGTGAAGGATAGTTTAACGAGATTATCGCTGTGAGTGCTTGAATTGAGCCCGTTAACACGACATCGGAGTGACAAGCGACACAGCCAAGCTAAGGACCTCTTTGTGGTGACAAGATTTGTCTATGGACCGTGCGCGTGAAAAACGCTTCAGCCAATTGGTGATCCCCTGTCTTGAGGTTTGGAGGGCTATGGTATGAAAGCACAAGCCTGATCCAGGCAAAGTGCCGAACAGTCAGAGACTGCACGTGGGCTAAGATACCGTCAGGTTGCCCAGGCCTAGACAGATATGAGAGGGGAAATGGAGATGGTAGTGAGACTCCAGTGTGTTTCAGCATGCAGCTCACTACCGTTGGCCAATCAATTTAGCACGATGTTAGCCGCACAGCTGGAGGGCTGGATAACACTGTGTCCTTGAGCTGCGAATGCAATGAAGACCTGGCCAATCAACGGTGAGGACGTGATTCAGGTTTGATCACGAGTGTGATCGATATGTGGGTCAAGGATGTAATAGAGAATTGAACCGAAATGCGATTTGGGCTTGAGTAACTTGACACGCATTCCACCCTTCTTACAATATCAAAGAACTTATTGAATGCATAACTTGATTGGACATATTCACCAGGATAAACCGGAAGTAACGTTCGTATTCTGATATATCCACTGTGAGGTGCAATCAAACATTGTTTAGGCTACAACAGCAGTATGGAAACTCGAGTATAACAGGCGTAAAATGTCATCTAATTACTGGAACACATTGGGAACTACTGTCGTTTACTAGAGGTTAATGCGCCGGATAATGTATATCGTTATGGGAGGAAAGTCTGTTATATTGCGTGACCATGACAGCCGCAAAGAAGCTCTCGTGTTAATGTCACTCTACTTGCTCGAATACATGAAGACACCTCATGTTAGTGTGCCTGTTCCCAATACGCTAAAGATTCAGTAGCATTTAGATCCTACTCTCTTTGGTATTTTATCCTGTCAGTTAAGCACGACTGAGCTATGCTTCTACCGAGTTAATTCGAGATATGCTCGTCAATCGACACTTCCGTGAATGTGACAGATTGGTCAGAGTTATAACTTCCGAGAATGCTTACCCACTGCAAATCGTTCTGATCTACGCAAGATCAATATCTAGCCGGTTATTTAGGAACTGAAAAATTCAGGAATTTATTCGTCCCTTACCTTGCCCGCTATTTGATTGATTAATCGAAAAATAACCTTAATCTACAGAAGTGACTGACCGTGTGAATTTGGACATTCCATCCACACCCTCACATTGCTTACCCAACGTTTTTGGAAAAGTATTTATGTGGTTGAATTAGTGTTATTGCTGAAAATTCGTGTATACAAATAAAACCATCTTCTCTTGTTTTTCTTCTTCACTCGGTGTGATGTTGTGTATGATGATGATTCTATTGAAAGAATGTTCCCAAATGCAAATACCAACAGGTTGTTCAACCATACAGAATCAATAAATGATAATCCATTGGGTCCTTGGGCACAGGCTATAAGCTACCGCTCGCGCGGTTTTACTGTACGAATGTGAAACGTGGACACTCAGAAAAGAGGAAAATGACATCCAAAGGTCTTCGACAATCGCTGAAGTTACTTGACTCCATGGGATATGTAACGCAACTATCCGTAATAGAATCTTTGGAATCGAACTGAATGTAGAAAGAAGGTAACATGCATATAGTACGCGTAATGCGAAGAATAAATCATGGGTTGACTAAAGCGGTTGTTTGTTACTCTTGAAATAGAGAATTGGTGGCCATACTCTGAATTGGTTCAAGAAGATGAAAGCTTTGGCTAAACTAGCTGCAATCTGTGCGACCGGTCTATGAGGTTGGGGTTCAAGCGAACTGAATCCGAAATGGCTACTTACCCTTAGTGATATGGCTCAAAATTATGTTCAGTGGCGGTCTTGTTGTCAACATCTTTATAGAAGGTTCGTTTGATCTTGTATGTTGTCGCGTGTGAATTAGCCAGGAGAGTTTGTTACTGACAGCCGCAAGGATGCTCTCTTGCTGCTGTCGCTCTACTCGTTCACAACACTTGCATGTTTGATTCGAGGTACTTCATTCTTACTTTACTTTGTGCGACTATCTCCTCCTGGAGGATGAGTCGGTTCAAAGAATTCTTGGGAATTTGGGTACAAAGCGGCGTCCCCAGCACCACTCGGCGTTTGTTCGAGTCAGCTTCTCTAGCCTTTGCACAACCAAGTGCGACCTGCAAGGCAGCAGGGAGTTGCCAGAAAGAGGTGGTCTACCACCAGACTCTGTTCCAGGTTTTTCCTCAGGGTTTTCTCCCGAAGCCTTTCCCGCGATCGGGTATCCCGCAAGGCAGCGGAGGTTTAAAATCAGGGTTTTCCTTCCCTTAGATGAAATGCCCTCCCAGGCTAACGAGCTCCATCTGCCCGAAGCAAACTGGTTTTCAGACGCCAGTCACTCGCCCTCGCCCCTTCTCCTGTTGGTAGAAGCAGTTCCGCCGGGCTCGGGGAGCCCACTCGTGCAGGCCAGAAGCTGGACTTGGTTGTCAGAGGCTATTTGAGACGCATGCCATATGGGAGCATTTTATAAACAGTTGGAGCTTATCCCCACTGCCACCCCCGGCTATGACAACCTTTGGGTGTATCTGTGCCTAATCTTCTACAGGCTCAGTAGCTTTTCACGTCGCACTCATCCCAATTTCTTAGTATGACTGTATCGCAGTTAAGCGCTCGGTACCTGCTACCGATGTAATGCATTCCATGATGTCCGGGGGGTGATCGCCACTCCCGAAACTGAGTGGATAGTCAAGTGAAATAGTGTGCAGTTCAACGAGGTCATCGCAATAAACATCAGCTGTTGATTTCGTCCCAAGGAAATAAATCACTACCGCGAAGAACTGTCCACCGATTCAATATATCCCCGACCTGTTTGTTTCTTCCCCAAGATGGCGCACTCAAACAACCATGAGGCATCAACACCAGCAACGAAACATAAATGAAAGCGATGCATGTATTGAGACGGAAAATTCAATGGAGGCCAATGGTGCCAAATAGAAAGTGTGTGTATGTGTGTGTGTGTGTGTAGGAACTGATAGAGGAAGATCAAAGAGGAACTCTACAATCCAAGAGGAAAACACACGAGGAAACCCCCCAAAAAACATCTCTAATTGGTAAGCAGAAAGAGGGAACAAAGTTAGGAAACGTTTTAACAAGCATTTGAACGGCGTGGATGGAGAGGGCGGGGAATGATATCACCCACAACTTTGGAAACAAACAAAAATCGAAGACCCACTTCCACAGAGATGTATGCATAGAGGGGTGGGCGGGTATAGAGAGATCTAGGGATGGTTATTTAGAACCACACGCGTGCTATTTTATATACAATCCGGTGAACACACACAGAGAAAACGTCGAGCCAAGCTGATGAACGAAAAGCCATCCGATCACAGATAGGGGGAAATTAAAGCCGATCGATCGCGTTATCGATCGATCCAGGCGGTGAGCATCCACAAGCCAGCATGGCGCAGGATTACAACACACGCGCGCTTGAGTACGGGTTACTTTACACACACAAAACAACCAGGGTTCACTTGGTAGTGGTTGATGATGAGGAACTTGAGCCCGCGATCGGAGACGGAATGGAATTGGCGGATATTTTCCCGGTGGGCGTTGTCACCGTGGAAATGCTCCCGGTGCTGTGCGGTCGATCTGGATTTTTTCTGGTTACTTGGTCCGCGTCGTCGTCGTCGGACGAACGCTCCTCGCAAATCGATGGTGGTCTCGGCATGACTCGTTGTGGCATTGCGGTTAACACCGCGTCCTCGGTGTAGTCGCTCAAATGGGAGGAGTCCAGTGCTTGTGGCGGTCCGCTTTCGCTGTGTGAGGAAGATGGGCGATGGGACAGGGAGCCGTCGGAGTCCCGATGTGGAGGCATACGCTCGTTGACCTTGTCAATCTCTTTGGCCTCTTCGAAGCACTGGATTTTGTGTGGAATCCATGTACCGCTTAGCGCTGAAACAGGTGGTACAACGCGATTGGAGATGGAGAGTGACATGGAGTACAATGGAATAGAAGCAACCGCCTTAATCTGGCAAGACAGTCAACCAATCAGGTTGCTTTGTTGAAGGACAAATATGAACCAATGGGGCGTCCAAGTTGCAAGCATTAACATCATCATCAAAGACAGCAATACACCGGTAGAACGTACCGAATGCTTAACTGCCATACAACCATGAAAAAGTAAAATCCTAAAAGATGGGGAAGGGTGGGACTTAAATTGCTACGGCTACTATAGAAGAGTAAGCACAAACAAACGAGGTAGAGGTGCCTACACCTCGAATGAAACATACTTTCAAACAAGTTTCGTGAGCGAGTAGAGCGACATCAGCACGGCAGCTTCCTTGCGGCTTTCACTGTCATGCATCATAATAAGCTTTTCTCGTCACTCCGCTTGACAACATACAAGGTTAAGCAAACACTCCAAGAAGATGCTTAGTGCAAGACCGCCATTGAACACGGTTTCGGGACATATCCTGAAGCGTAACTAACCACTGCGATATCTGATCGCGGGGACTCCAGCCTGGAAGACGCGCTGCGCCGACTCAGGGAAGGTTACTAGTAAGGGTTTTTAACTGCCTATGCCATGTGACGGTTTGGCCACCCCGAGATTTACGCCAATCAGGATGCGGCGTCGCAAAAAGAATCTGTTTCGGAAGTCGGTGGTCCGGCATCCGTAAAACGTGACCCAGCCAGCGTAACCTATGCAGGTTGATCTGCTTCTCTATATCGACATTACTACCCAACAACTTATTTCGGAGAGCATCGGTGCGTATGCGATTGTAACAGCTACATCCCAGAATGATGCCGCTTTATAGACTCTACCCTTGAGTAACAGAAATAGTCCATTCTGACGCCAGAGGTGACCTAGTTTGCAGAATGCTATGGTCGCTTTAGAAATGCGTGCCGTTACCTCGTCATCTAACGATGCAGAATTATTGATAAACTACCAAGATACGTAAAACAATCTACAATTTCAAGTGCCTGATTGTCAAGCGATAAAGTGTTGTTCGATATGTCGATGTCCTGCCACAGAACACTGCAAGGTGCAATGAGATTGACCAATGACATGCGCTCAATATCGGCTAGGTGAACACCGAAATTAACCGAACATTCGATCTCCCGAGGTACATGAACTTTCCTTGATTTCGGACAAATGACACAAAACCATTTGTTTTCTACCGCTGAACCGACGGCGATTTAACGCCATAAGTAATAAATCATGAGACCGTAATTTGTGGGTGACCAGATCAAATATGACCGACAATAAATCAGAATTAGACACTCATAACGGAGTAATAAAATATGATTAATTACCCTTGTACGGGGATTTCATAAATTGGATACCTGCGACAAGTTAGTTGCAACAAAAGAATACTGCCGGAGTCGGACATGGATGGATCTTTAGTCTCCTCAAGTGACGTGGCGAGAACGGATGTTGTGAAGCATGACCGTGAAAGATGCTGAGGTCTTTCTATTCATTCACATCACTTGAGGGGATGCATGTGCAGTAGCAGTACCTGTTTAAGTCTCACCCGTCCCAGCCATTTTAGGCTTTGAAAAATGACCAGGTTGTGAGTGTACTTGCTACCGGCGTAAGGATATCCACATGATGATGATGATTATGGAACGCTGGCAATTGAGAGTTCCATTTAGCCTGAACAGATAACCTAAATGATTGATTGGTCCGGTATAGACCTAGACGGCCTAGCAAACGCATCATTTACCAGTCCTGTTGTTACCGTACGCACACGTGGATGAACAACCGAGATAGACTCACCGCTTTGTATGGTCTCCCGTCCACCTGCAAGCGCTCCCAAGGGGAGCATTCCCGTGGGGGTTAGACCTTTCAACTCCAGTATGGTCTCACTCTCTTCCCTGAAACGGGGAGGGGAAGAATCGATGGTGTGGATGAGAGAAATGCGAAGCGACAAAAATAGATTGGTGTAGAACAAGTGAATAGAAACGCGTTTAAACGGGAAATATGTGATAAGCAAATGGTGGAAAACTTGAACTGAATTACAATGAAATCTTGGAAAACTGGCGTAGATTTATCTATCAGTCAACCATGCACCAGATTTGTAGGGATTGAGTCTTCAAGACCGAGCAGTTTTCATTTTGTCAAGAGGTATTCGCAAAGTGACTGTAACGACGAACATGATAGTATACCATGCGAGTGTAACAAATGTTTTAGTGTAGGACAGTGAAACCTGGACCTTCCACGAAAGGTGCTGGGTCCATTCCAATTCGACAGCATCCATTGCAGCTAGAAGATATCAAGAATGCACAGAGCAAAAGTGCTTTCTAAAGATGGTCCATAGAGCATAATTTCCTACTAAGACAGCAGACACCTGCTGGATTATGGTTATAGAATGGAAAACGTTCGACCTTAAACAGATTTGTACACTGGAGATTTGAAATCACGAAGTCAATCATTGGGCTTGCGGAAAGAAGACGTATACGAAAGAGATATAGAAGCACTTAACATTGACCCTACGAGTTGAGAAGAACTTGTTCTTGGCAGCTCACTTGAAACGCACAGTGTAAGGAACAGCAGATATTGCTGTGGTGTATGTAGATCAGAAGGACAGCTGACCCGCCGACTAGTAGCTATCGCTGACAAGCCCATCGAACGATTCACAAAATTGATCACGATGGTCCATAATGGAAGCCCTGGACACGAGTTTCTCTCTTATTGGAGCTCATGTGCAGTGCATAGCCTCCTCCGCTTCGGGGGTGGGATTTTGTTTCGCCCGAATCGAACTGTTTGGCTCAAAAGTTGTAGAAGCCCTTACAGTGGAAGAATCTCGCAAGCGATTCAGTTCAATCACAAGTTGATGCACTTTACAAACCCAACCGTAGAAGCTTAAACCGAACTTTAATCACACGCACACACCGATTCTACGATCGTGCTATGTGATATCATAAATAGCTCGAAGTACTGATTGCAATCTAGACGCGGTTTTCCACTCTACGACAGATTAATATCTATTTAAAAACCTGAGAGACCGCACGAACACCGGCGGATGGGAAGGTTCGAGACTACCTGAGGGCTCTTTTTGGTGAAATGCATTTAACCCAAATTCCTATCAAACAAATTGATTATACTACACATTGTAAAAGAGTTATGAGCAGTAGCAACGAGAGCGAATGACGAGTATTCGGATGATATGCATAACACCGACCTCCGCGGCGAAACACAAGAGCAGGAATAACCGAAATGCCCGACGACGATAATCGCGAAACCGTAATAATCGGAACGTTCCGAGCGGAATATACTCGGTAAAAGGAGGACATGAAGAAAGTCAGCCGCTATCGAACGACATGCAATTCCACATGGTTGGTCGAATGAACACAAAGTGATGTTGAGCGCCTGACGTGCGAAATCTGACAGCAATGACGACCGACGTGCGTAGGCACGTTGAGCACAATGTTGTGACAATGATGAGATTACGTAAGATGAGTGCGTGAAGTTTCGTTCCTTGGGGTTCTCTTTTGTTATGGGATTAGCGGGTGGACATCGATGTTGTTGGTCTCCTTCGGTTGATATCGATCATGGATGTACATCACACACGTATGATGGTTTCGTGTTCTACAGCTTTTCGAATGACTAAACAGTCCGATTCGCGAGGAACAATATCCCCCGAAGCGCATGCAACGATAGTCAGAACTCGGTTGTAGGGTGTCAGTTGCACGCCGGCGGTGTGATCTACGTTCAGCAGCCAAGAGCGGTATCTGCTCCTCCCCAGCTTGCGAACGACGCTTTACGCAATGCCTCCGATGTCAGCGGTCAAGAGCAAGTTCTTTTCAACTCGCCGGGTGTGAAACGCGGGGGGGTGACGTTGTGACATTCGGACAAGATATGCAGTTTGGCATGGATTGAGCTCACGTGAATCCCCGCACAATCAATAATTATCGCATTCGTTCAAGGTCAACAAAATTGAATTTTGATTGGACGGCAAATCGTCGACGAAGGATTAATTATGAATGAATGCAATGACAATGACAAAAACGTATAAATCAAACAAGGAATGACTGACTAATTCGTACAATCATTTTTAACCGGGGGAGAAGATGGGAGTTACCTTAACACGGTGAATACACGAGCCATTTTTCCGATTGCACGAATCTTGTTTCGTATGACGTCCTTGCGGGCAGTTATTTGAGCTAAACAAAGACATACAATATGAGACGGTGAAAAGCTGGCATATTGCGGAATGACCGTGTAAGATGCAATGTCGTTTGTTTAAAGCGATGTATCTACTGTGGGGAGTTAAGAGATTGTTAAGCTCTAGGGCAATAAAACCTGGTTACAGTCTAGGACTTGGTTCTGGCATCAATGGACCTCTGTTCGCAAGCTAATACTCACTTAACAAATTATATGAATATTAGCTTTTGGAATTAGCTAATTGCATTTTAGACATGGAACAGAGAGGCTTTAAGGAGCATGTCTGTGTCGATACGAGAAGCATACAACAGGATGAAAGTGAAGGTTAGATGTGCCTTAGCGATGAGCGATGATCACAAGCTGTCGAACGATCTGTAGAACACTGCCCTCCAACACAACAAAAGAGCAAAAATCGCCGAACAGATCGACGACGATAATTGCAAACTCGTAATATTTCGGGTTTCGAAAGGATTGCTTTCGAACGATTCAAGTGAAAACATCCTCGGAAGTATGCGAAGATGGACAACGTCATCGGCAATCGAACAATATGCAATTCGTCAATGTCGGTCAAACGAGCCCTGCAGGGGTGAGGGCTTGAAGTGTCCCAGTTGGCACGAAATCGATTGGCAAACCAGATCGAAGTGATTGTTTGTTTGCTTATATAAGAAAGGCTTCTTTCAAAGTAATCTGTTACTCACATCCCGCGAAATTACACTCCACTACCGGTTTCCGGCTGTATGCCGTCATCAGGTGGAGACAGTAAGGTTAGGTTCAGTGTGCCTTGAAACAGTGGATAAGTGTTAAACACCATCTGATGCGGCAAACATCCAGAAGCCGGTAGTGGTGTGTAGGGGATGGGGATGTGAGCAACACATTACTTTGGTCATCCATAAGCGCCTCGAGTGCTTGACCACGAATCACTTTGTGATTCTGTGTTTGAACATCGTGCTTCGTTGTACGAAACCTATGCAACAGTGGCATTCAAGTATAATCTTATTCACGATTTATCCACTGTTTCAAGTCTCACTGAACCTAATCTTACTGTCTCCACCTAATGACGGCAAACATCCAGAAACCGGTAGTGGTGTGTAAGGGATGGGGATGTGAGCAACACATTACTTTGGTCATCCATAAGCGCCTTGAGTGCTTGACCACGAGTCACTATGTGATTCTGTGTCTGAACATCGTGGTTCGTTCTACGAGCCCTATGTAACAAAGGCTTGTTTCGTTATTTGTCTTGTGTGTGAAGTGGGATTCGTGGGTGAACGCTAATAGCGTTGGAGAGGTTGACCTAAGGGATGAATCGAGACACAATCGATATGCCTGCGTGCAACGCGGGGGGGACGAAGTTAACGTTGGAATTGGCCAGATGTGCGCCCCCTGCCACGTGTTGACTTGACGCAATCAATTTCAGCTTCTCTCCCCCCCCACTCGCTACAATATGAACGACAATAAAAATAATGACAATGTAGGCGTTAGCAATAGCACGGTTGCTTGTTGTAGGAGCAGTGGATAATGATGATGACGGCGATAAAGATGATGGCGGTGTTGAGGACGAAGATAATGTTAATGATGATCATGATAAGGATGAACGCGATGATGATGATTATGAAAACGATGACGATGTTGGTGATGACAATGATGATGATGAAGATGCTGATAACAATGATGTTGGTAATGACAATGATGAAGGTGGTGGTGGTGATGACGTAGTTCTTTTAGATGATGGCGATGACGATGATGATCATGACAATAACGGTGACATTGGTGAGACAATGATGGTGATAATGATGACAATGACGATGATCATGACGACGATGATGATGACGATGATTATGCTGATGATGACAATGATGATAATGAGGATGATGAAGGTGATGCTGAGGCTGATGATGATGACGATGATGATAATGAGGATGATGAAGGTGATGCTGAGGATGATGATGATGACGATGATGATGTTGACGATGATTATGTTGATGATGATGATGATGATAATGAAGGTGATGCTGAGAATGATGATGATGATGATCATAATCAGGATGATGAAAACAATGAAGGCCTTTAAACGTCGACTGCGATTAGGGTTGGTAGAAACGGCGCATTTCGTACCGAACTTCGTACCGAGTTTCCGATTTATAAAGACACCGCAAAATGTAACGAGAATCTGCAATGAAAAACTTACATTCATCTTCAGGCGCGTCAGAAAGCAATTCATCATCGGAACAAATGTTGAGCACATTGACCAGCATCTCAGTGACTGAAAACCGGGAAAGAAAAGGTTCCCATAAAAATGCTGTTTGGCAAACGGGCGACCTGAATGTTTGCAAGACGGGTGTCGTGGGAATTTCTCAACTGCGAAACCACAATCTGGGGTGGTGGATAACGAGAAGAATGTCGATTTTAACCCAACGCTCTCTCGCACGATGGTTAAGAGATTCCAACTTTCAGGTCAAAAGGGGACGTTGCCTAACAACGGCATCTGACACAGAATGCGCACCAGATGATGCCCTGATGAGGACACGGTGTTGCGCCTGCCCCCGTGGGGGTAAGCAACATGTCATGCACACACCCTAAATAAACCAGGACAAGTAAGCACGCGAATGAACAATACGAGAGCAGCAGAAATGCAGTTGCTTGGATGGAGACGAAAACAATCACGAGCAAACGATGTGGCTGCGGAAATTCAGACGAAATCGGCGCGATCTGAAACACAAAGGCTCATCAGTAGCCCCCGGGGAAGTGCAATCAGTGCTGTGTAGCGAAAGTGATTTGCTGCATGCGAAAACACGCTAGAGTCTCATTGCGATTGCTAGTTTCCGTTCCCATATCTGTCTAGGCCTAGGCAACCTGACAGTTTGTTAGCCCACGTGCAATCTTTGATTATGCGGCACTTCGACTGGATCAGACTTGTGCTCTCATACGTACATACATGCAGTAGCTCCACGAAGAACTTGGTTGACAGCGAATTTGCGTTAGATACGGTCGCAAATATTCCAGTCACTTCGAAGTTGTTAAAAATTGTTAAATTCAAAAACATGCATATTGCCGTTGGGCTTGTTTCAGTACCTACGGATGATCTTGAAAATCCAAATCCCTATCGGGATTAGTATATGTATGTATGTATGAAAGCACAAGCCTGATACAGGCAAAGTGCCACACAGTCAGAGACTGGACGTTGGCTAAGATAATGTCAGGTATAGTATAACTGAACGTCGTACATGAATAGCGGTCCAAAATGTAGAAATGACGATACACACACACGATATGAACGATAGTTGAACGCTTTGCACATGAAAATTATCCTACATTGATTTAACGAACGCCGACATGACTGTTTAACACTACATAACGACAGAGAGGTTTGAGCTAATAGGGTCTTGTGTGATACTCGCTCACAATCCGTCAGATCTTGAACATGTAGCGAATGGACAGAGTAACCGAGGTGCTTTCTATGGCTGGTCTATAGAGCATGCTCACCCTTATACCACACCCTATGCTGGCTGGCGCTAGATTGATTGGCGAACGGTAATGAGCTTCATGCTGAAACACGCTGGAGTCTCACCACCATTTCTATTTCTATTCCCCCCCTCATATCTGTCTAGGCCTGGGCAACCTGACAGTATCTTAGCCCCCGTGCAGTCTCTGACTGTACGGCAGTTTGCCTGAATCAGGCTTGTGCTTTCATACATACATACATACATACATACATGATGGCTCAGCCATGTGTAGAAAATGGAACATGTTCGTATTCTAAAAGATCTGCTCAATGTGGAGTGAAAATCCAGGAATTCGACCCTTTGATACATTATCAGCAGTCATTTCATAAAGTCGAGTGCTTTTATAGTCTGCTGTGCGTGCATCCACATACGTTTGATCAAACAATTCAAAGTCTTCATTGCAGTAGGACGCCCAAGTTTCTAATCTTTCTCCGTAGTATGTGTCAATTCCATCATGTAACCTCATCCAAGCAGAGTTGCAGGGGGCGGGAGATTAGAAACACGAAATACTGCACACCGTAATAGTCCACATAAACTGGGTTTGTCAACTGGACGAAGAACCGATTGAACAGAACGGCACTCTCCTTCAGAGGCAATCAACTCGTGTGTGGTAAGAAAACCAGTGTGTCTTTTACTCACTGCGGGATACTCGAACAAAGGGAACGTATAAAAGTAAACTGTAATACGGTCAGCGACCAGGGAAGCATATGTCCAAACTCCATAACACAAAAATACGCTAATACGAGGGGGGCGGGCATAAACTCACCCTTTTCGCCGACAAACGGAAGCGACCACGTGAAGACATCCATGAAATTCGGCAACCAGTACGGGTGGGGTGAGCAATTGAACTGACGAATATTCATCACATTGTTCTCGTATTTCAAGATGGCGGCTAATGGGAAATGAGATATTAAAACAAGAACGCAATTAGAGTGATCATGGACAATACACAGAATGTGTGATTGGGAAGAGAAGGGGAAAGTGTGCTTGCAGCAATAGAAGGACGATACAAGATGAAATACATACGAGCATGGAAATCTTCTTTAGCATACATTTACAGCTTACACGCACATACCCTAAACAATCACATCTACATGTGTGAGCAACGCATCACTTTGGTCATCCATAAGCGCCTTGAGTGCTTGACCAAGAATCACTTTGTGACTCTGTGGTTGAACATCGTAGTTCGGTGTAAAAACCCTAATTAACAGTGGTATACAAGATTAACTTTGTTTACCGCTTTTCCACTGTTTCAAAGCTCACTGAACCTAATCTTAATTTCTCAACCTGATGACGGCAAACAGCCAGAAACCGGTAGTGGTGTGTAAGGTATGGGGGTGTGAGCACCACAATACATTGGTCTTTTTTATGCGCCTCGAGCGCTTGGCCAGGAATCGCTTGGTGCTTCTGTATTTGAACATCGAGATTCTTTGTAAGAACCCTATAAAACAGTGGCATACAAGTTTAACTTTGTTTGCCGCTTTTCCACTGTTTCAAGGCTCACAGAAACTGATCTTACTGTCTCCACCTGATGACGGCAAACAGCCCGAAACCGGTAGTGGTGTGTAAGAGATGGGGATGTGAGCACCACAATACTTGTATACTAACCCCGTTTGAAATTATGGATCACTAGCAATGCATACATATGAAAGATTGTTCCAACGGCATAGTACCATGTTGAAGGTCTAGCAACATACATTATCGTTTGTGCTGGTCACCCTTCTGTGGATGAGTGCCTACATAAAAAACCCAGCAGAACAGTAAGCTATGCATTTGATGATAACACTTTAAATAAGCCATGAACCATGATAGTGACGCCTATTACAAGATGGCACGGCGGTATCCATTAGACAGCTGGACGACTTTGAATTTGCAGACGCCGCTGGCCTCCGTGAACACCTCCAGGCATAGATGCAACAAGTGACAAAGCTTCAAACACGCGTTAGGCTAAAGACCATTGCGGATAAAACTGACGTTCAGATGCAGTCGAAGTGTGTACTTTGTGGTGTACATGACATCAAGAACGTTGTGCTTCAATAGCAGTGTCATGATGAATGAACTCAAACGCGAGAATCCGTATCGAATGGGCGGCGTGGTGTTTAGATAGCTAAGGAAAATTTGATGCTGAAGCATTCGGATGATGGTCACTGAAATGTAAGTATTCAACAGCTTGGTCGAGTCTGCGCTCATGTTGGCTAATGACCTCGTGCGATGTCGACGTCGGCTTCACGCTTCAAAGCTTTTCCGATTACTAAACAGCCCGATTCAGGAGGAATCACTCACACCGACAGGCAGTACTCGGACGCTCAGCGGCAGTCGCCGTGAAGTACGCTCAGATTCCGAGATGTACGAAACGGAAACATGGTGGTTGACAGAGCAGATCGCTAGACGGTTTGAGACAGTTGTGAATAGATTATCCAGAGGACTGCTTGGAATTCTTTGGCCATAAACCAAGAAGACTCATTGTCTGCAACGACACTCTACCGCAACGAAAGCTATTATTGGCCAAATGTATGAAAAGCCTGCAGGAAGCAACGGCAAAAGACCTGTTACATGTAACCCATTAAACGATTTTTTAAACTTGGTGGCGAAAAAGAAATGAAACAAGATTAATCGGACATCACAGTAAACAGGTGGAAAAAGCAGAACACCCTCAACGCCCGCAAAAAACCTCGTTTTACTACGGCCAAGTGTCCAAATCAGAGGCGAAATATATAATATATAAATATCTATATATAGATTAAAGCTGATTACCGGATTTAGTCAACCGTAATGAACTGCATGCTGAAAATACGCTGGAGTCCGCACTACCATAATCTATTCCCACCTCTAAGCCATGAACCACGATAGTGACGCTTATTACAAGATGGCACGGCGGTATCCATTAGACAGCTGGACGACCTTGAATTTGCAGACGCCGCTGGCCTCCGTGAACACCTCCAGGCATAGATGCACCAAGCGACAAAGCTTCAAACACGCGTTAGGCTAAAGCCCATTGCAGATAAAACTGACGTTCGGAGGCAGTCAAAGTGTGTACTTTGGGGTGGCCATGACATCGAAAACGTTGCGCTTCAATAGCAGTGTCATGATGAATGGACTCAAACGCGAGAATCCGTATCGAATGGGCGGCGTGGTGTTTAGATAGCTAAGGAAAATTTGATGCTGAAGCATTCGGATGATGGTCACTGAAATGTAAGTATTCAACAGCTTGGTCGAGTCTGCGCTCATGTTGGCTAATGACCTCGTGCGATGTAGACGTCGACTTCACGCTTCAAAGCTTTTCCGATTACTAAGCAGCCTGATTCAGGAGGAATCACTCACACCGACAGGCAGTACTCGGACGCTCAGCGGCAGTCGCCGTGAAGTACGGTCAGAATCAGAGATGTACGAAACGGAAACATGGTGGTTGACAGAGCAAATCGCTGCACGGTTTGAGACAGTTGTGAATAGATTATCCAGAGGACTGCTGGAATTCTTTGGCCATAAACCAAGAAGACTCATTGTTATGCAACGACATTCTACCGCACGAAAGCTATATTGGCCATATTAGGAAGAATCCAACCGGAAGCAACGTCAAGAGACCTGTTACATGTAACCCATTAAAAGATTCTTGAAGCTGTGATGTCGAAAAAGAAATGAACAAGATTAATCTGACATCAAAGTAACAGGCGGAATAAGCAGACGCTCTCAACGCCCGCAAAAATCTCGTTTACGGCCAATGTCCCATCAGAGGCGAAAATATTGATGTAAATAAGTATATGTATGACATATACGGGCCATTCAGCGGCTTCAACTAGCGGATTTAGTCAACCGGTAGTGAGCTGCATGTTGAAATACGCTGGAGTCTCACTACCATATCTATTCCCCCTCATATCTGTCTAGGCCTGGGCAACCTGACAGTACCTTAGCCCACGTGCAGTCTCTGACTGTGCGGCACTTTGCCTGGATCAGACTTGTGATTTCATACAATACCATCCTTCCTATCGTGGACAACAGGAAGAAAGATTCAAGCGCTTAACTGTCATACAACCATGACAGGTTGACATTCTAAAAAGATGGGGGAGGGTGCGACGTGAAAAGCTACTGAGCCTGTAGAAGATTGGGGACACACACACAAGCTGGGATGAGGTGCCTGGTCTTGGAATGGTATAAAAGCACAAGCCTGATCCAGGCAAAGTGCCGCACAGTCAGAGACTGGACGTGGGCTAAGATACTGTCAGGTTGCCCAGGCCTAGACAGATTTTCTGGTCCTTGAATAGAACACACATTCAATCAAGTGCAGTGAACGAGTAAAGCGACCTCAGCATGAGATAAACAATGACCTCAACATCACAAGATATCAAGATATAATGAACGGAGTATCTCAAAACAGACGCAACTTCAAAATGAAGCGTTTTGCACAGATAACACCAAAAATCAAAACCTACCCTTGTTATTGTACACGTCCAAGTAATTGGGGGCCGAGAATATTGTGATCAATGCCGGGAATCCGGTCTGACGACTTTTCCGATACATCCGGTAGCTGAAGGCAAATCAATCAGCAAAAACAATAATCATATTGTGGAATTATTATTATGATAGTGCAACGCGTTTGTAACGGAGATACATTCACCGTATGAGCTAGGTAGACCTAGCTTTAGACAGCTCAGTTTGGAGGCAATGTGTAGATCTAGCTGTTGAAGAGCAGATATTGATCTCAACTGCAGATCGCAGATCACGCGCTCACAGTGCAACTGTAGCCGATCGGCCGAGTATTGCCAATCGCTGGGCGTGCTGCGAGAAAAATTGTTCCTCCCGAATCAGACTATTTGGTCATTTGAAACGCGCGCAGTTTGAAGTGATCAGGACAGATGAAAACGCTCTCTGGTGATGTCATTCTACTCACCCACCTTCATGATGGATGTTGGCAGGTCCCAGGTGTTTCAAACCAGTGCTCTATGCTAGAGACATGAGAATCCTGTCCACTCTCTCAAAACTTTTGTTAGCTAGAATTATTCTGCGGCGATTTTGTGGTGGGAATCATTGGTGTGACCCCGTTTCTGATAATGACGAGGGCTGAGCATTCAACGAGAGTGAGATTGCAAGCGCGAAATAATGAGAAAAGTTAAACAGATTGACCAACAGTAGAGCAGTGAAGAAAGATGGTGACAGAACAAAATGGCAGAGACAACGATACGAGATACAGGGCACGAAAACTGTCTTAGTCTGCGCGCCCGATCAAGCGGACCGCGAAGTTAGTCAA
>JACCGJ010023107.1:0-17603 GCA_013407085.1 Atriophallophorus winterbourni
GTTCGTGTGCAATATTCAATTCGCCGTATATGTCGAATGAATTTTATGAGACTGGATTTGATCTGACGCGATTCCACTTCTCAACCGATTCATCATCGCTCCGTTTTCTGTGTCAACAGCGCCTCCGGCCTTCTTGATCTTACGAAAGGCGATTGACCAGTTTTAATTTTTGCAACCACCGTGATTCGTCAGGTGTTTGAGCTGTCAACATTGATACAATTTGCAGTGAGTGAGTCTCTTCTAATAAGCGATTTGAGTATAGCGCCGTCAGCATGCACCCTCCGAGACCTCTATGCTGCTGACAGCCATCGTGCCAGGAAACTTAGATTGTTTTGTGACAGGTAAAACCCAGTTTTACATGCGTCGTAAGGTTTATTTTGATTCGTGTGTGAAGTGTCTACAGGATGAATTTGTTTTTTATGGCTGTTGATACGGGTAAGCCAAGTGGCAGAGATTGAGAAAACGTGTTACGATCTATTGGACGATCGCCTTTTCTGCCCAGAGCAACGCGGTTTTAAAACGCCAGTCACCCGCCTTCGTCTCTTCCTGTCAGTCATGGAACTTGCGTAATACACCGGCGCGGGCAGGATCAACGCCTTGTCAGAGGGTGTTGGAGAAACACACCCTTCTCGAGAATTTTGAAAACAAAGGGGTCCTTCCCCCATCATGAAGCAGTCGTGCGCTCTAATTCTTATAATCGATTAGTCTTGTGCAATTGTGTAATTTCGCTTAGGTACTTGTAATAGAATAAATTTGGTACTGGACGGAATTGAATAGAACCCAAGAACAAGCGACACCAGCAAGAAGAATTGTCATTGTATCGTGAAATCACGTGAAAGGCCGTTAGGCTCACGTTAAAAATGCAATACTAATCTTAGTCAATTATTACGACGTTTGTTTTAGCGAAAAGGGTCTTTTGTCTTAATCATCATAGCGAATCGCAGATCCGGTTCTACATTTTTTATCTCACGTTGGTTCATTCTATTAGCGTTGTAGTCTTGCGCATTGCTCCTCGTTGATCGGTTTGTTGGCTCAATAATCAATCAGCATCGATTGGAAATTGACCTACACCGCATCTGATGATCGGCAGAAATAATTTTACGCTCTGAGACTTTCACGAATTATTACTTGTTCTCAAGTCATACACTGGTAATTTTAATATTTTTATAATTGCCTTGTCAAGATCTATGGGACTATACCATCTTTGCTCTACGGAAGGATAAAACGTTGATTTTTCCTATTCGGGATAAATTTACTCGTAACATCCACGAATGCAAAGTTTAACAAACTTCAACGAATATAGTTGAATTTACATCCCCTCGAAAGAGCACAACATTCTACATCCTTTGAGGTCTCTTTCAACATTGTTTTTTGATCGTGAAGCTCAGCATCTTGAATATCATCCTTGTCTAGCTTTGCAAATTAACTTGTCCACTCATCCAGTTCATCCTCGACCCATATAAATGGCATTTTCTTGACCAATCCTGAGTTCTCTAAGATAGACAGACGTGATCAAGACAATTGATCACACACCCTAAACGCTATGTTAATCTCTAAATGGTTTATTTAGTGTGCAGGTGCGAACAGCGTCCGCTGACACACTGCTTACGTAATCTTAGGTGTTATGCACGTTAATCCTTATCCGCTGCGGAACCAAACGCCGCCTTGTTTACCGCGATACTGGCTTTTCCTACCAATACAAGCTCGGCGACCGAATCCTGGAATACACAGTGGAAGAAAAATACCTCGGTATCTGGATTTGCGGTAGTTAGAAAAATGGTGTACAATATGAAGCCGTTTATATATAAATATACATCTATATAAGGTCATAGTAAAGTTAATTGCTTTTTAAACCATAAATCTTGAATCTTAAACTACCACGGTTCTTGCCTTCCAAACGAAGATCGAACGATCTAAACGACAATGGCATGTTGGCTAGCTAAAGCAGTAACTGGGGAGCATTTTGACATAAAGGTGAAGTGCGTTTGTGCCTAATATGTAAGAACTTAAAAAAAACTCGTCAGTGACATAAATATGATCAGTTATTATGGATTTGCCATTACGTTGTGCACATCAAACACATGAGTGTTGGATCCGTTCTCGACGATTGAACCATGCAGGAGATTCATTAGATCTTGCTATTATTTGCGAAGCAGGAGATTGGTCCCCTCGTTTTCAAGTGGAAATCGTGGTGTGTGTGCTGGAATTGCAAGCAAATACGGATTTTTATGAAAGAATGAAGAATCGTTTACTCCCAATATGGCTGTTCCCTGTCTGGTCTTCCTACTTGTGTGTAAGCGCGGACTTTATATTGATCCCGCTGTTTGCGAGTCAAGTGGCCTTGTGCGAACGATGACCTGATGTGGCCTTAACCTAGATCACGTGACCACACCGTCAGATTATTGATCAAGATTTATGGTGAAAAAATCGAATAGCTGTACAATACCATAGGATGAAAGTTAAACAGATCGTACTTTAATGTTTGCGTCCGTGTGCTTCAAAGAAGGAGCAAAAGTAATTTTAATTGTGACATGGAAAGAGGAAATTTCAATCGAAAATATATGTTTTCGTAATTTGTTTTCCAGGTGTGTGAAAATTTGCACTAAGGGATTTCTGTGAACAGTATTTTGTTCCGCGAACACTACGCATTAGTGTATACACAATTAATACTGGTTTTGGTATGTAATGATGATGTATGGATGGTGTCTACTGGTTCGAACCTCTGAGAGCCGGACCTTTGTGGTGTTTTGAACCGTCTTCTGAGTTTGAGTTTTCAGTATCTTTGCTCGGAAATGCTTCAGCTTGTGTTTCTGGGGCTGACTTTAATGTGCTTATTCTGACATTACAGGGAATATTTTTTCTATCTAGTCGCCAAATATGTCTAACGCTGTCGGACATAACACTTGTTATGAAAGTGAGTTTCAAAGGATTTGGTCCATCACCTTTGTAATTTGGATGACCATGGTATCTTGAAGATACACAATCCCGCGCTGTTGTCGGAAAGCCAAAGTTTGTAGTCGTGTTGTTGTTGTTTAACAGCCTCCATCTTATTGGCAGTCTCTGGAACGCCTAGAAAGATTAGACTGCGGTCGTTGCTCTTCTTGCAAACATCGAGACGTCCTTTTCTTTCCTACCAGGGTATATCGGCATAGATTGGAGTATTGCATTCGGAAAACTCACGTAGCAAGTAAGAATTTAAAAGAACAGTGTACATATCCTTAGCATTGTTTAGTGTTATTTGCAGTAGACGTGGTTCGCCGAAATGTGGGGAGCTTGGGTGGCGAACTAAACGTGTAATGGTCTAAAACGTGAAGCCGTTTACAAAAGCGCGTCTCGGATGCTCGGCATGTTACAGCGGATATTTGGATGTTTTTCCACAGAGTGTTTTCCTCTCATGATGAACACATATATACGCCGCACAAGCCTGGGCACCATGGTTTCAGAAATACATCTTACTTCTGGATCGCATATTTCAGAAAGCTTATAAGCTTGTCATTGGACTCCAAAATATGCCATTCGCCGGGCGACTCAGACAACTGGAGCTGAGGACACTTGCAGAAATGAGAATGCGAGGTGATTTTATTCTCGCATACAAAATACTTACTACTGTTTCCCACCCCATGGACTTATTATTCCACCTTCGAACTTCCAGCAACAGCCGTGGCCATGGTTGCAATTTGGAAATGCAACATTCCAAACTGAACTGCCGCAGGTATTTTTATTCGGTGCGTGTGTGCTTTGTTTGGAATTCCCTACCTGCCGATTTAGTAAGCTCAAACAGTTTATCTATATTTAAATCGAAACTTATTGATTATATGAGAGCTAATCCGAATTTGCCCCCAACTATAAATAAACTATCATCGTCCCATTGATTTTCATTTTATTTATACATATATATATATATATATCTATGTGTGTGTGTACCTATAGTTCGACTCTATGGTTCCTGGTCGTGTCTCTGTCTATTCACAAAAAGGTGAACATTTGAGCTGTGACCAACGTATTTGAATCCAATGGTTTCAGCTGAACCATCAAATGAGCGGATGGCTTGGTCTTCGCTACCTGTTTAATGTCAGAGAAGTTTAAGTCATACATGCCATTGACAGTCAGTTTTATAAAGGTAGAGTCTTGATGAGAAGAGCGCTCAGCAAGACACTCCGGTAAATTTATAACAGTTGAGCTTCCGCGTAGAATGATCTGCGGAGATGTATATCTCGTCTGATTGGCATTACAGACTATATTTTCCGATTTCTCAGTAGTTGTACCGGAAAACCAGGAGTTCTGAGCTGTAACTGGAGTTTCAAATGATGTCTTTAATATTTTTATGCTGTGCTCTAAACTCAGCATGCAATCATCCAGATTGCGTTGCTGGACACTTGTTGAAGCAGGCAAACCCTCATTTGCTTCTCTTCGACAATGTTTACAGACGTAGCATACGCCAGGAATGTTTTCATCAGCTAGAATCGATATCGCCTCCGCGGGCAATGATTTGTCACATTTTGCGTGACACGTGTTTGAGCAGTTGCGACGGTGAGCAGCCGATTTGCGGGAATTGATTGAGTTAACGAATCGTTTGAGTCGAGAAGTTCGCGGTGATACTGTTGAAAAGCTTAAACCTCTAAGGCAAGCTTGTACTGTATATAGTCTACAACTGGATGTATGTACCTTTGACAATAAGTGCGTTGGGAATCGTCCAAAATGCGTCTTAGTAAGCCGAGTACGCTGCTTGCACGCTTATAAACAGCCTCACACTGCAGATCATTTCCAAATTTGCGCATACCCAGTTATCGAGATCTTTCGGGGATATACTCCACTGAAGTGTGTGACTGCCAAAAACCGGAAAGGTTCCCCAACCAGACAATAACGAATACTTCGCTTTGGGATTTAAAGCGAAGCGAATATTCGCTTCGCTTCGCCATTGCGAAGGCAGTTAGGGCACTTCGAAAATTCGCTTCGCTCCAAAAAAGTGACATTCGTTATTGTCTGTCCCCAACCTGTAACATTTTGGACTTGCGGAAGTAGAAAGGCAGCTTGTTTTGGATTTACGATGGTAAAACTTATTTAGGTCTGCTCGTAAAACTATGCAAACTTCAATCCAACATTTTACATCATCGGCGAAAAGAACAAGTATTCGTAGATTCATTCATAGATTATATGCTGGTAAAAAAAGCTATGCTTTACAAGACCCACAAAAATGTACATCGGGTCGGATGTTGAAAATATAAAAAAATATTGGGAAAGATTATTGTCAAACTTGAAAACAAACTTGTCCATATGGGCATCTAATGATTTTTTTAACAGCGTCTATGGTTTCAGATTGTAAAACGTGAGTCGGTAACCTGTTTCATAATTGCACACTGGGTACAGAAAATGCGTATTTGCGACAGTTCAACCTGCTATGCTTTTCCTATTTGCGTGGAAGCGCGGACTTTATATTGATCCCGTTGTTTACGAGTCAAGTGGCCTTGTGCGAACGATGAACTGATGTGGTCATTTGGCCTAAATCTAGATCACGTGACCGCACCGCCAGATTATTGATCGACGGCGAGCAGCCGATTTACGGGAATCGATGGAGTTAACGAATCGTTTGAGTCGAGGAGATGGCGGTGGTATTGTTGAAACGATTGAACCTCTACGGCGTGATTACACATTTGGGAAAATGTGTCACCCGAACGCAAGCAGTTATGATGGCAAACAACATTTAGTTTCACAATTACAACGGGATATTCAATATTCGTTCATGAAAAGGCAGTATTCACCCTGAATAATATCATGCGATGTCAGGTATATTCATAATTATCTTAATAGATAATATGCGGTTAAAAAGCTATGCTTTACAAGACCCCAAAAAATGTATATCGGGTCGGATGGTAAAACTTGCATACACTTGCAGACGTTCCCTCTAAGATTACATAGTACTTCGCAGTACGTATAAATTGTATGGAAGATGGACAAAACTATGGATCTGAATACCTGTCGAGGATGTGTTGAGTGTTATAACTGATCGCCCTCTCGTGGGTAAGGGAGAATCACAACCGTTTCCGAACCGGTTTATTGACTGAAAGAATATCACAATGTCTTCCTAGTAAACGATAGGCTTGGACAACCTGACAGTAATATCGCCAACGTGCAGTCTCTGATTGTGCGGCACTTTGCCTGGATCAG
Source organism: Atriophallophorus winterbourni (assembly GCA_013407085.1). Classification (NCBI taxonomy): domain Eukaryota; kingdom Metazoa; phylum Platyhelminthes; class Trematoda; order Plagiorchiida; family Microphallidae; genus Atriophallophorus; species Atriophallophorus winterbourni. The sequence continues at coordinate 6,166 of JACCGJ010023107.1, forward strand.
GCTTGTGCTTTCATACTATACCTTACCTAGTAAACGATACTCACATTATGTGCCCTTAGTCAATATTGATTGACGATTGATCGATAGTTTATTTACGGACCATGCAACACTTAAGTGTATCTCAGTCTAGATAAGAGAGTCCCTGTGCGGAATTCCGCTTCTTTAGTCACTTTACTTCCTAGTTCCAGCTTTTTCAACTAACTATAAAACGCATCTAGCCAGTCACATTTTGTGATGTGTCATCAGCACAACGTCATCACAATTTTGGCTAAATATTTACAATCCACGTCATCACGTCCAAGTTGGCTAAGAGCTCTTGGCTGCTAAGCGTAGATCACGCCGCCGCCGGCGACGACCGAATAATGCGGGAACTATGGTCACTCTCGATAATCATTCGAAAAGCTGCGCAGCTTGAAACCATCATACGCTTCCGATGCATATCCGTAACCGACATCGACCGAAGGAGGCCAACAACAACATTTGCGCATTCACACACTTATCACAAGATGAATTTCAAAATTGACGGAAAATGCAACCATTACCGAATGCACATTCGACGAATGTACATATCAATTACGAGACACTGGAATCGCAAACAAACGGGATAGAACGACCTTGAAATTCCACATCGAATCACGTGGATATTATCGATCTTACAACACGAATACGTACCGGTTGCGGGACAAATGATGGTGGATACGGCATACCATGGGGTTCATATGATAGACCTAGCGATCGAATTGCTATTACTACTGAGATCTAAATTATAATTTTCATGGAAACGTTACCCCGACAACCAGTAAAAATCAATAACGAATATGCGGAAGAGCAATCGGGATATTGTGAATCATCCGTAGGATGTAAAGTGAGGCACAAGTGAGCAGAGTGCATGAGGATCGAGGGCGTTATTAATTCCTCATCGATTGGAGGGCGAGATCTTAGCCAATCACTGTCACCCCATTAAAGCAACCTACACCAAAGGACCATATCCAAAGGTTGTAATAGCCAGGGGTAGCAGTTTATAAAATGCTCCCATATGGCACGCGTCTCAAATAGCCTCTGACAACCAAGTACAGCTTCTGGCCTGCACGAGTGGCTCCCGGCGGAACTGCTTCTACCAACAGGAGACGGGGTGAGGGCGAGTGACTGGCGCCTGAAAACCAGTTTGCTTCGAGCAAAGGCTAGAGAAGCTGACTCGAACAAACGCCAGTGGTGCTGGGGACGCCGCTTTGTACCCAAATTCCCAAGAATCTTTATTGAAGCCGACTCATCCTCCAGGAGGAGATAGTTGCACAAAGTAAAGTGAAGACGAAGGCCAAATGGTTATGGGTGCAGTGTCAAAACCATTTAATAATAAAGATAGTAAATTTGGATCGTATAAGTAAGATATCAGGTCGGAGATACCATCGAAGGATAGTCGTTGACAGTTTAGAAGTGTCTTCCCTTGGTCATCTTAAAGCCATCGCTACGTACCGAGTAGTTTTGGCTCGAGCACTGTGTTTCTTATGAAATTTCTGTTGGACATATAAAGGGACAGAGGACTGAAGAAACTCAGCTTTCAATATATACTTATCAGTAATTTTATTGCAAGCAACATCGTGGATTTTGCAAAACTGATGAACGTGATTACGTTAGCAATGTTAGATACACTAACTGGTTGCTTCATGGCATTTCGCGCGTCACTTTCTCACAACACACTTGAAACAAGTGTCACACTAGGTTCCTATTTATAAAACGATTTATTATTCCGGATAATCTAAAGGAGTATCCACCAACGGGTAACAATATACGCCTTTTGTGAATGAGTGTATGTATGAGTGAAAGCACAGGCCTGATCCAGACAAAGTGCCGTACAGCAAAATCGGCAAGACGGCTTTCACTGAAGTACGTCATTACAAGCTTTTCTTGCCACTGCACTTGAAAATGGTACACATTAATCAAACACTTAACTATAGGCAGATTCAACTCTAGGCTCTCCAACTATAGGCAGATTAGCACCCGATTGTGCTAGCTAATTCTAGCGATGCTACAGAGAGGAAAGTGATAGAAAACCCCAAGAGGTCTTAGCTTCAAGCTTAATCCCCGTACAATACCAAGGTTTGATTTTGTTCACGTATATGTGTTCCAAAGCACTCATATCTCAGAGAATAAAAATCGCGATTGATTTAGAAAGCACCCCCCATTTAAGCGCACCGTCAAAGACATTTACATTTTGCGTTCATGCGATTGAGCCAGCTTCGTTAGATGTGGCTTCTAAATACAAAACCTTGTTTATCCTGAGCAGAGTACAATTAGAGAGCAACTTCGAAAATGCGCCCAACACAATACATTTAACTACCATCCTTCCGCTGTTTCGAGGTGCGCAGTTCCGCAGCATACTGCATTTAACAGTTGATTACAAAAAGCATAAAACCGGTCCCACAATATGAAATCAATTCAAACACGAAACGATTTTTTTCAGGGATCATGTCAGCCGAACAGCAATGACGATTTCCCTGGCACTTTTGATCGAGATCTCGAAAAAAATAACGCCCGTCACAACAAATATATTTATTTATATAGAAAAAAATCAAAAGGTTTATTATGCACAGATAAGAGTAAAATCACGTTCAATCAGGAAACGTTGTCGTCGTGGTTTTCTGACGCATTATTTATCCGTTCGCGCTTCCAATCGGCTGCCAACTTTTTGGCAGCTTCACAAAGTTGTGTGCCTTTGGACTCGAGTGCATCAAGGCACTGATGTAACGCATCCAGTTCCGCATCCAGAGCGTCAAAGTCTGCGTGGGTTCGAAAGAAACAAGCGATGCGAACTAAGTCATGTGATCGGATAAATCTATGGAGATAAACACACCGTATTACACCGGTGGCAAGTGTGTGCATGTATGAAATTACAAGCGTGATTAAGGCAAAGTGCTTAACAGTCATAGATTGCAATGGGCTGAGATAGATCTGGTTGTCCAAGCCTGACAGCCTGAGGGAAATAGAAATGGCAGTGAGACTTCGCGTTTCTCCAATGTAATTTACTAACGGGGCCAATAAATTTGAACAATGTGTTGCTGAAACATACAAAGTAATTTCGGTTTTTAATGGTTCATAAAAGCAACAATCTTAACAATAACCATAGGATGAGTAGAAAATTGGCAACATTAGGTGCATAAAAACAAGAAATAGCAGGTAGAATAAACAGTATTAAGTGTTCGGGACGATAATTCAATAATAAATTCTTTAAATTCATGCAGCTAGTGAGTGAGCAACGGTAGAATGTAAACGGTCTCAAGTAAAACAGACACGAATAGTGGCAGATTACACCAGCACATATTCCATGAGTCCGATAAGTTCTGTAACCCTTCGAGTGATAATTCCTGGTAAGGGGTGGGTTGGGTATGGAATATTTTGTAAAGTAGCATAAGGTCTCCCGATTTCGTCGAAAAGATTTCGGTTGATCTATCTTTTCTTTATAAGACTTGTTTCGGATGTTGACCACTAGTTTGTTGAGCAGTGATAGATTCGCCACATAAGTTCAACTCCTCTTGAGCCACGGAGACCATGAACTGCACAACCGTATTCCCATACTGGTCCTCAAGTTGTATTCATAGATCCTTGGGAATATCTTGGGCGAAAATTTCCCAAATACACATTTGAGTAGATTTAGAACGCGTGTTGCTTTTTTAAAGGCACTGTTAGTTTGAAGTGATGTTTTTAAACTGGAGCATATCCAGACACCCAAATCTTTTTCTTCAATGCCATTTTCAAGTACGTGAATCTATATGTTATGTGAACTCTACTCGATTCCCCACATTTATGAGCCTGCATTTGTTGAAGTTAAATGGCAGTTTGTTCTTCAACGACCAGCTGTGAAGCGTATCAAGATCCTTTTGTAATAGCAGACAGTCTTCTGAGCTACAGATGCAGCGCCATATCTTTATGTCGTCCGCAAATAACGAAATGTTACATCAAACAATTTCCGGTATTTCATTGACATAAACCAGGAGGATCGGACCAAGGACTGAACCTTGGGGAACTCCGCTAGTTGCTGCGATTGGTTTGGATAATGCACCATCAACACGTACCTGGTTAGTGCGATTTGTTAGGTAGTCATTTAGCCAATTCAACAACTTTCCAGTGATACCAAGCCTTTCAAGCTTCTGCAGTAGTAGTGTATGGTCAACATGATCAAATGCTTTTGAGATATCTAAGTAGCACGTGTGTATTGCTTGCCCTTTATCTAACGATCGTGTCCAATCATCCAGCATTATCAGTAAATTAGATAAACAGGAATAATTACGTCTAAATCCATGCTGTTTCCTCGAAGTCAACGGATTATTCTTGAAATGTTTTATTAGATCGTCAACAACGAGACGATCAAGTAATTTTGAAATCACAGGTAACAGAGTAACGGGTCGGTAATTTGAAACATCGGAGCGATTTCCACCTTTATAAACAGGAGAAATTATTCCGCGTTTCCAGTCTGTAGGAATCACTTCATTTGCCAGTGTTTGATTGAATAGGTGTGAGTGGTTTGTATAGCAAAGTCACACATTGCTTCAATATTTTCGGGGTTCTTCCGTCGGCCCCAGGAGACGTGCTGGTTTTAAGATTAAATAATGCTTCAAGGACGCGTTTTGACGTTACAGTTATTTCAATCATGGTAACCGTGGTTGAAATGGTTTGATTTGGGATGTTTATTGCATGTTCTCTCGGGCTGAATACAGATGAACAAAACGTGGCTAAAGCTTCAACAGTTTCTGATGCAGTTGTTGTTGGTTCAGCTGACGTGTTCACGGACGGTACTCCAGGTTTCACCTTAGCTTGGGTATGATAAGTGTCTCATCTCAAGAATTCAATCGAAGTGAGCTCCGCATTTGACCTCAGGAACTCAAGAAAAAACTTTGAATTTAAATTAAGAAGCCGAACTCGTAAGTGGTTAACGGTACGAAACATTGCTTGGCGACACCATCGGCAAAACCCATCATCCGAGACATGGGAAACATTCCGTTTACTGCGGAACAAAGTAAACAAATTTGTCATCCAAGACAAGTTGTGCTTCCAAGAAGTGATATCAAGCATGATGGAGTAAAACCCCAAAATACTATATCGAATGGTTAACGATCAAGCTAAGGTGAAACCTGGAGTAGCGTCCGTGAACACATCAGCTGGACCAACAACAACTGCAGCAGAAACTGCTGATGCTTTAGCCACGTTTTATTCATCGCAATAAACAGCCCAAATCCAAAACTTTCAAACACAGTTGCCCTAAGTGAATAAGTGTCACTAGGAAACGCGTCCTCCAAGGTTTATTTAATCTTAAAACCGGAAAGTCTCCTAGGGCCGACGGAATAACCCCGAAAATATTGAAGCAATTTGCGAGTTTGCTATACAAACCACTCACTTATTTGTTCGAGCAAACACTGGCAAGCGGAGTGATTCCTACAGATTGGAAACGAGGAATAATTTCTCCAATTTACAAAGGTGGAAATCGCTCCGATCTTTCCAATTACCGACCCGTTACTCTGTTACCTGTGATTTCAAAATTACTTGAGCGACTCATTGTTGACAATCTAATGAAACATTTCGAGAATAATCAGTTGCTTTCGAGGAACCAGCATGGATTCAGACGAAATTATTCCTGTTTTTCTAATTTACTGGTAACGCTAGATGATTGGACAAAATCGGTAGATAAAGGACAAGCAATACACGCGTGCTACTTGGATATTTCAAAAGCATTAGGATCGTGTTGACCATTCCCTTCTACTGCAGAAGCTTGAAAGGCTTGGTATCACTGGAAAGTTGCTGAATTGGCTGAATGACTACCTAACAAATCGCACTAAACAGGTACGTGTTGATGGTGCATTATCCAAACCAATTGCAGCAACTAGCGGAGTTCCCCAAGGCTCAGTCCTTGGTCCGATCCTCTTTCTGGTTTATGTCAATGAAATACCGGAAATTGTTCGATGTACCATTGCGTTATTTGCGGACGACATAAAGATTTGGCGCAGCATTCGTAGTCCAGAAGACTGTCTGCTATTACAAAAGGATCTTGATACGCTTCACAGCTGGTCGTTGAAGAACAAACTGCCGTTTAACTTCAACAAATGCAGGATCATGAATGTGGGGAATCGAGTAGAGTTCACATACCATATTGGTTCACGTACTTGAAAATTGCAGTGAAGAAAAAGATTCGGGTGTCCGGATGTGAATTTCGGGTGGTGCAACCCGCGTGTATTGAACGGTATTCATACACATCACTTTCTCGAAATTTGGACGTTACCGATATGGTGGAGCGCAAAACTGGTCAGACAACGAATCAAGCCTAGACGAGCGACTGTGTCATTCATTAACATCATTGAACCATGAAAAAGCTTACAATATTTTCTTGTCACACAAATAACAATAAAACCAGACAGTAGAATTCCGGATTGGTGAGAAAACAGAAAATTTGCCATTCATTATGAAAAATACTAATTATAATTCAACAGTAGTTAGATTTTCAAAATTGATAATTACGATGTTTTGACAATATTAGTCAATAATGACCAAAGTTGAAAATAGTTGAACGTTGATTTTATGCCATCAGATAAAATATATGAAAAAAATGAGGCGAAGTTGCGACAACTTCACTATCGCGAACAACAACTCAACAATTGATTAAAAATTCCTTTTTGTTTGCAAAAGTCATAAATAGAGCGAGGAATATTCTTTCCGGTATTTCACAGCAAACTCTGTGATACACGTATATGAAAGTGAAACATGTATGTATGTATGAAAGCACAAGCCTGGTCGCCTGCACGTGGCGAGTTCAGAGACTGCACATGGCTAAGATACTGTCAGGTTGCCCAGGCCTAGGCAGATATGAGGAAGAAAAAAGAACAGGAAATGATAGTGAGACTCCAGGGTGTTTCAGCATGCAGCTCACTACCTCTGGCCAATCAATTTAGCATGGTTAGCCGCACATCACGAAGTACTGCACGATTGCATATCCGTTCACAAATTGAAACATGAACAATGAAGGTGCTCCGATCATTAAACGGACATCAATGTCACTTGATTTTGATTACATTGAAGGACTCGAGTTTCTTAGGCACTAAATGTTGTGACAAACGAGAATAAAGGAGGATCAGTTAGTCGTCGTGTTGATTGTAGAATGTAAATAAAATTGCCGAGCATGAGAACTTAGAAATAAGCCCCGAGTGCGGAGTGAAACTAAATATGGTAGTTGAATATAGATCAAACAAGCAAATTTTAACTGTCAACGGCAACGAGCTGGCGATGAGAACTCACAAGTCTTAGCTGAGGAGTGAGAGCATAATTACCTATGTATGTATAAATTCACAAGCCTGATTCAGGCAAAGCGTAGTAAAGTTAAAATCTGCACGTGGGCTAAGATACTGTCAGGTTGCCCAGGCCCAGACAGATATGAGAAAGTGGTAGTGAGACTCCAGGTTGTTTCAGCATGCAGCTTACTACCGGTGGCCAATCAATCTAGCACGATGCTAGCCACCTAGCACAGAAGTAGTGTACGATTGCACATCCATGCACAGTGGTATACTGTTAGTAAGGACCGTTTCTGTAACAGAAAGCAATGATCACTGAGAATATTTTTACCCACTAGACGAGGCCCAGCTACTATAGTTATGCACTTTACGCCGGAGTATAATGAGGTACTTCAGAAGCATGGCTTTTGAACGTAATCCATATAATCAAATCTGCTACCATTCGTCTAAAAGGCAACAACATTTTGGACACCGCGTCAGGAATATTGAGACGGTACAGATTGCATCATTGTGTGAAATCACAGCTTGATTCAGGGAAGTGTCGCGCAGTCACAGCTGCAAGTGGGCTAAGATACTGTTAAGTTGCCTACATCCATACAAATACAATAGAAAGTGGCAAGGAAACTCCAGTGTTTCCGTATGAAGCTTAATACTTACTTTGTGCGACTATCTCCTCCTGGAGGATGAGTCGGTTTCAAAGAAGATGCTTGGGAATTTGGGTACAAAGCGCCGTCCCCAGCACCACTCGGCGTTTGTTCGAGCCAGCTTCTCTAGCCTTTGCACAACCAAGTGCGACTTGCAAGGCAGCAGGGAGTTGCCAGAAAGAGGTGGTCTACCAGACTCTGTTCCAGGTTTTTCCTCAGGGTTTTCTCCCGAAGCCTTTCCCGCGATCGGGTATCCCACAAGGCAGCGGAGGTTTAAAATCAGGGTTTTCCTTCCCTTAGATGAAATGCCCTCCAGGCTAACGAGCTCCATCTGCCCGAAGCAAACTGGTTTTCAGGCGCCAGTCACTCGCCCTCGCCCCTTCTCCTGTTGGTAGAAGCAGTTCCGCCGGGCTCGGAGAGCCACTCGTGCAGGCCAGAAGCTGGACTTGGTTGTCAGAGGCTATTTGAGACGCGCCATATGGGAGCATTTTATAAACAGTGGGAGCTTATCCCCACTGCCACCCCCGGCTATGACAACCTTTGGAACCATGAAGCTTAATACCGGTGGCATTGCAGTTTTTATCATGGTGTTACTAATGCCGTACAGTACAATTGCACATTCACGCATGTTTGCATCATTGGGTCTAATTGTTGAACATGTGAGTGTTCGAATTGCAGCGTTGGTACTTTACGTGCTCTTTTCGCCAAACGCTTGTGCCTCTCTGTGTATACACGAGTGTTATGTTCCACCATAATACATAAGATTCCACTTAGTACATCTAGCTCGCTTGCTGAAATGCGGATTAATTCTAATACATTGAAGGTCACTCCAAAATAGTCAAAATAGCAAAAAATGTAGCTCACCGGTATCAATCAAATCCAGAGATACGGAGTTCGTGGATGGGACGGTCATTATTGAAAAAGTTAAAAATTTAGAGGGGTCAATAGGCCAAGCTGAAAGCAATCAAACAAGTTCGTGCATGCGTCGGGGTAAAATGAAAACCCAAATCAATTTTGAAAAAAAAACAGTGAAACAGAAAGGAGAAGAGTTAAAAAAGCAGCCCATTAACAATGCACATGGATTGTTACCAACATGGTCATAATCAAATTGTATCTCAAATGGAGGTGGAATGGACAAGTGGTGCGCATCTTTGTGCTCATTTCGTTCTTTAATTCCGTTGGAATATAGAAAATGTATACACGAAAAATAATCTGGAATGAGCTCAGACTATGAAGCATCTAAATCTCTTTTAAAGGCGTCTAAGGATGCGCAAGCGATAAGGGGCAGCTTAATCCAGAAGAATTACACTGGAGAAGTGTTGCCTAACATTCAGATGACCGTGATCTTTCGCGAGCTCCATTGTATGCCCTTCTAGCTAAGGGGTTTATCGCTCGGCAAACAGATTTTGGCAACCCTCGTCGCCTAAGTGCTTTTCGCTGTTACTAGTATGCCTAAGTCTTGACCTGAAAGTAGTTGAAATCAATCAGACAGTTAATGGCGGTCACCGTAATTTTTTCACGGCGATAGACAACATTTACTATCACTCAGAGGATGATTCTACTCCCACGACTATTTTATGGCCAGTTTGAAATTTCTCAGCAGATCAACGCAATCACTGTATCCGGGAAATTTGACGTCACTAAAAACCATAACAGGGACTTGACAGTTGAGAGGCAAAATCATCGACGAAGATCAGAAAGAAAATTGGGCCTAGTACAGAGAACTGAGATTCGCTGGTTGTTTTTGCGAAGTCAGAACTGGTAGCACCCACACGGACCTGAAAAGACCGATCGTGAATAAAACTGATTATCAAGTCATGAAGCTTGAGAGATACTCTTTCGAGGTATGTAGGAAATCACAAGCCTGGTCTAGGCAAAGTGCAGCACAGTCTAACGCTGCACGTGGGACAAGACGTTGTCAGGTTGATATAGGAAAGGGAAATAGCAATGGCAGTGAGACTCCAGCGTGCATTCGCATGCAGATCACTACCGGTGGTAAATCAATTTAGCACGGTGTTAGTTGCACAGCACAGAACTGCTGCACGGTTGCACATTCGTGCGTGAAATTAACAGAGAGAAAGGACTTGTTAAAGTCTAAATAGAAATCTACCCAACAGCTTTAATGCAAACTTAGATACGCGTTATAAAAAATATGGAACATTCGAGAGAAACGACCTTTCTTTAAATAAGCCATGTAGAATGGGGTTTAGTAGTGAATTCTGCACTAAGTTGCTAAACAACCGATTAAAGACTTTGCAAAAACACCGTTCGAGATGATAATAGATAACCGTGTCTGTGCAACCTCCATTTTGGAATGGGTACAACAGTTGCCTTACAGAGTGATTAAGTGTATAACCTCTGCTAGGACCACAGCTATTTCCCTCATAAATTTCGAGTGCAGACATTCAGGCCTAGTGGATTTATGTTCGTCAAGATTTTGTAAAACCAAGCGATAACTCCGCGAAAAATGCTTGTTCTCTTGAAGCAGATACATTGATCGCAGTACCGAGAAGTGAGATTAAGGGAGCAGCATTATACCAACCTCTTTTTGTAGTAAAGCATGGAAGCGGTTTGTCGGAGTCACATCTCAGATTCACGTTATTGTGAAGTATTAAGTTACCTTTGTGCTCCTTTGCCTTACCTTTCGAGTCATCATCATCATCTTCAAAGACGCAATACACCGGTACAGTACCGAGGCCGTAACTGCATACACCATGAAAAAGTAAAATCCTAAAAGATGGGGAAGGTGGCTTAAAATTGCTACGGCTTCTATAAAGTAAGCACAACAAACTGGGAAGAGGTGGCTACACCTCGAATGGAACATGCATTCAAACAAGTTTCGTGAACGAGGAGAGCGACATCAGCATGGCAGCTTTCTTGCGACTTTCACTGTCATGCATCATCACAAGCTTTTCTCGTCACTCCGCTTGACAACATACAAGGTTAAGCAAACACTCCAAGAAGATGCTTAGTACAAGACCGCCATTGAACACGGTTTCGGGACATATCCTGGAGCGTAACTAACCATTGCGATATATGATCGCGGGGACACCAGCCTGGAAGACGCGCTGCGCCTACTTTGGAAAGGTTACTAGTAAGAAGTTTTAGCTGCCTATGCCATGTGACGGTTTGGCCACCCCTAGATTTACGCCAATCAGGATGTGGCGTCGCAAAAAGAATTTGTTTCGGAAGTCGGTGGTCCGGCATCCGTAAAACGTGACCCAACCAGCGTAACCTATGCAGGTTGATCTGCTTCTCTATATCGACATTACTACCAAACAACTTATTTCGGAGAGCATCTGTGCGCATACGATTGTAACAGCTAACTCCTAGAATGCTGCGGAGACACCGGTTGCCAAATACTTTTTCGAGTGAAAGTAACTTAAGTATTTCTTAGGACTCTTAGCAGAATTTGCTACGTTTAAACATCAGTTGTAGCTTTACTGCGCTGTTGATGGAAGTCTTACAGCACGATCAAGGTCTATAGACGCAGAGATTGAACCTTAACGTGGTGGGATGGTTT
>JACCGJ010023108.1:0-16121 GCA_013407085.1 Atriophallophorus winterbourni
ATGTTTTCCGTCGAATCGTTCTCTCAGGAAATCCATCCGAAACCCAAAATTATTACGGCTTCTCAATTGTCGTTTTCGATCTTTTCGGCGCTTTGTGCCCCGTCGGAGAGTGCTATTCTGTATATCATCTGAAAGCTTGTGATTAGCACTTCGCGTCTCTTCCCTAATACGAGTAACATGATGACAGCCAGTGGAGGGGGTGTCTAATTTAAAGTAGCCCATGTTCAATGAAATGAACAATATGTGTTGAATGAATGTTAAATAATATGAATGACACTCATGTAATGGTTTTGGTTATTGTCACGATTATTCGGTTGCGAAAGGTTGTAGAAACGACCAAAGTAATGTGTTGCTCACATCCCCATCCCGTAGAAACGAGTTCTCTCTTTCTGAGTTATTGCACAATGACGCACGCTTATATGTCCGATATCATTCAAGTACGGCCCTCGGTCTGCATGAGGTTGACGTATATGTAGTGAGTCACGGTATTGGAAGAAATGTTCTAGAAAATGGCTTGGATTAGGTGATGTTTTTCGTAAGTATCACATCATCCCGAATGCTTTTATGAAGCGCGTTGGAAGGTTTGAACGTTGCATCTGTTCCTCGTAGCTTAGTTTTCGGAAACCATTTGTGAGTATGCTTTTACGTTGGAATATTCTATCAAGCAGTAGAAGCTTATTTACGAGCTACGGAGTCCACACTTTTGATGCATAATTCGTGATTGGGTTTAAGTAGGAATTCTGCATTTTATGACCGAAAGGTCCTGAAAAGCTGTTGCAGCATACCATGCTTGATGTGATCTATTCAACGGTTCGAATGGATATGGCGTATGAGAACAAGAACGGTATTTCGATCTGTAAGATTTGGCACTTATGGAAATTCAGGAACAGTTCTTCAAGTCGACCGCTGTTGTAGCCTATTCCATTCTGATTGTTAAACGATGCCATTCTCCACTGAGTTTACCAACATTCTAAGTTTTGGGTCGTCAACGAAAATAACGAGTTTACTCTGCACCGATTTCGTCAGATCATTCATATATTAGTAACACGAAACTGAACCTTGTCAGACTCCACTTATGGTTTCGATATCTGTAGAAAATTTGCTCTCTCTGTTGCGAATTCCAGACACAATTTGTAAAGCAAGCACACGCAGTATTCCGGTGATTCCGATATTCCGCAGCTACCGACGGACTAAAAACTAACGCGATTTAAATTTATTGCAATCGCTAAGTAACAAGTGTGCAAGCAACTTCCCTCATATAATGCTTGTGTGCTATTGTTTATTGTTGTATGCACGATGGCTACCTATCATTGTCTTTCTGAATCTGTGATGTGCTCGAGAAAATATTTAATGACTCACAGTGTGCCTGATATCAGTATGTTTTGGCAACTACTCATCAGTACCAAGTCCTTCGAAATATTCACATAGTTTATCACGACGGTCCATAATGGAAGCACTGGACTCGATTTTCACTCTTATTTGAGCTCATCAGCATTGCATATCCTGTCTCGGGTCTGATTCGAACCCAGGACCTTTACCATTGTAGTCTCATGCTTTACGGTCTGAGCTACCGTCCACCGTTTGACCGATCGCGATGAAGCCTTCGTGAATGTTTCTCCAGACTGGCACATTTGAGTAGCGTCATATGCCCGACCAGTCGAGAAGGAGCCAGCAACATCTGTTGTGGTCGTCCAACCAATCTGATCTTCTTGTCAGGTCTTCCTGATATATATAGTGAGTGCTTAAAAAAATCATATATCGGGCATGACTTTGAGTAGTCCGCGATATTCCCTTTTCCCATGGAGATTTGTTGACATAGCACTCGCGTGATTGCTTCCGATCTATTGTCGGGTCTACGTCAACTCATTACATCGATTAAGTCTAGAAAAAATGATCTCCCTGGCATATCATTTGGGCAAAATACTTGACCAACATAAAACGTTGCCAAGCCATTAGTTTTTTCTTGACATTATCTGATAATCCATCTGTTGTCCGCATTAAAAATCTCCCCGATTAAACTTGGCTGCGTTATGTACGATCTGATGGAACAATTTTTTATTACTTTCCAATGAATTCAATGATTATATTGCGTTCTTGCTCAAATTAAGCGCGTCACGTTGATTCGAATTTTGCAAAAATGTGCCCAGGATAAGTTTTTTTGATTGCTCCTATGTGTAGCCAATGCCTACTTATTTTCGAGTACGCTTGCGAAGTATAAAAACAAAAATGTTTTATCCATTCCTTTCGGGATATAGGCTGCATTTTCGACTATTGTTGTACCGATGTATCTTATGTAATGGAGTTCCTGGATTCGTAAGTTCGAGGTGTTTCTCGTCCAGCATATAAACTGCTCCGCTAAAGCAGTATCTATCTATTGTATCTATTGATACCCTCTTGGAGACGCACATGTATTCGAAGAACAACACGAGATGATCACTTAACTTCAGAGGCCTATGATACTGTACCGATTCTGCTGCTGTTGCTTCGAATGTTGAAACCAAATCTAGTAGTGAAGATTGCCCGGTGCTTATTTATCGACTGAAGTAATTTACGTGGTTTGAAAAGTGGAATAAGTTCAATGCTCTCCAAAAATCTATGTTCAGGTGATCTTGGATGGTGATAATTTTTGCAACAAGAGCTGTATACGGTTGAAATCCCCTTTTATGAGCAACTGAGTTCTACTAAAATATCCCACGTGAAGTAATATTTCAAACAACCGCTCGTTGTAAGCATTAGGTGAATTTGGTGAGTGGTAATTCTCTCTAGCCCAAGCTGTGTCAGAAACAGTTGTGCAATGCAGTTGCTTGTAGTGATACACAGCTACTCCACTAATTCTTGAACGCCCTCACCGAAGCAGGATAATGTCGGAAACCGACAGTTCGCATTCATCCACAAGATAATGGAATCATGTCTAGGATTACCGCGATAATGTCCGCGAAAACTGATTTCTCAAATGATTAAATTTAGTTTGTTTTGTTTCAGAAACACTGCACATTAGTGTATGAACAGTCAAAGGTTATTTTGGTTTGTAGTGAGGATGAATAAATGGTGTCTATCGGCCAAGAGCAGGACCAGGTTGGACTAAGAAGTTGGTAATGTAGCTGATTGGGTACCTGTACATCACGAGTCACAATATTTAAATAAATGTTTAGCCGGTGGTTTGGATTGTCTAAAACTTTGGATCAAAATATCTCCTCATTCTAAATGCTTCGATGAAGCGGGGAGTGCAGGCTCCACCCGTATATTCGTTCCATGTAGGTTAGATTCTGCATATCAGTAACGAGTTAGTTTGCATGGTGGAATATTTTTTTAACCAGTGATATATCCGTTCTAAACCACGGCGTCCAATCCTGCAATGTCTCTTCCATGTAGGTTTTGATCATTAATAGTGTAACAGCTTCAGAACATCTGTCGCAGCGTACCAAAAAGTCTGGAAACCCTCTTGTAAATATACTCACGATGAAATCTGTACTTCACGGTGTTGTTGGCCTCCTTCGGTCGATGTCGACCATGGATGTACATCACGATCACGTGAATGTTCAAGATTTGCAGCTTTTGGAATGACTAAGCAGTTCGATTCGGGAGGGACAATCTCTCCCGCAGCGCTGGCAACGATGGTCAGAACTCAAAATGATAAATGTATTGAACAGGCTTGCTTATAATTTTCAATTTTAAATGTTTGCTTGTTCTTCACCGAATATTCATGAAATGCGCCAAAATGTTAATATTGTCAACAAAGAGAACCAACATGCATGGCAGTATTTGCGGTGTGTCGTTGATATAAACCCGGAAAATAACTGGCCAAAGCTAGTGTTAAACTTGTAGTGGCACTTGTGTTGTTGGCCTCCTCCTTCGGTCGATGTCGGCCATGGATGTACATCACAATTGCATGAATTTTCATGTTCTAAAGCCTTTTGAATGACTAAACAGTCCGATTCGGAAGGAACAATCTCTCCCGCAGTGCTTGCAACGATGGTCAGAACTCGTTGTAGGGCGTCAGTTGCACGCCGGCGGGGTGATCTACGTTCAGCAGCCAAGATCTGTATCCGCTCCTCCCAGCTTGCAGACGATGCTTTAAATAATTCCTCCAATGTGAGCGGTCAAGAGCAAGTTCTTCCCAACTCGCAGGGTCAATGACAAGAGCGTTCATATATATTTTGCAAACGTCTTTGTACCGCAAGTGCGATCTGCCCAATAGTCGACTTCCTAATTGCAACTCACCATGGGGAATATCTTTCGGAATACGACCATTTTGCATTCTGTAGACATGACCAAGCCACCGCAGGCGGCGCTGTCGTAAATGGGTGAACATGCTGTTTAGACCAGCTTTTGAAAGCACTTCAGCACTTCAGTGGCACTAATGAATCGTGAATGTGTTTCGTTTATTCGCACGTTCGCTTTGCTTCCAGAAAGGTAACATTTATAGCTATTCCAGGACATGTAAGCGGATGCTTATCTAATACAGCGTTGTAGTATTCCATAGTGAGCAACTCGGTCAACGGCATTAAGCATATCCAGATAGCAAGCCATCTCCTTTGTCAAGCGTTTCGGACCCGTTGTTTACCACTTTTATGTTCTTTGATAACAAGGACTCTCAACCATTTTGATCCCAAAATTCACTGTCCACTAATGAGAATGGCGAAAAGCCAATCGATCGTAAAATATCGATTTATGTACAACCGAATTGCGAGAACAATTAGAACAGAGTGAACACTGAACACGGTTATACTTGAATGCCATTGTTGCACAGGGTTCGTACAACGAACCACGATGTTCAATCACAGAATCACATAGTGATTCGTGGTCAAGCGCTCGCGACGCTTATGGATAACCAAAGTGATGTGTTGCTCACATCCCCCAAAATTACACTCCACTACCGGTTTTGGCTGTTTGCCGTCATCAGGCGGAAACAGTAAGATTTGGTTCAGTGAGCCTTGAAACAGTGGGTCAACGGTAAACAAGGTTATACTTGAATGGCACTGTGAGTGAACACTACTTTTATAACACAGATTCGATCTTGCTGGAATGTCGGTCGATAATATGTCAATACTGACTGTAAACGTTAATCAAGCTTCAAACGGTCAGTGAGTTGGAATGTTTTCACTGATTAACAGTAGTACCCCATTTTCGGTGGAGCAGTGTCTCCTAACACCCGCCGGCAGCGTGTTTGTCATGTATGACTGAAATGTGAGAAAATCGTGCTGCGCTGCGATGAAGTTGACGAACAATGTATCCATGTGCTCCAAAACTTTCAACATCAGATGAAGCAGTGTGCCGGGACCGTTGTTTGCAGGTTTAGAACGATTACCTCCATTGATCTTAGGTGAAACATCCCCGTTGACGCTACTCCATGGATTAGCGAATGTCCGGTAAATGAACACAGTGATACGCACAGCTGCTAGTCACTTATTGTCAGTAAGGTCGACATGATTCCGTGTTCTGCCAGGGATATGTTAGGGTTCGTTTTGCACGAATACCGTTGTACACTCGCCGGATCGATTTCAATATCGGTGTATCACAACTGACGGAAGTGAGCATGAGCTATTTTCCTCGCAGAGGTGGTTAATTCATCCGCAATATGTACAAGGAGCAGTCTTGAATCAGGGTTAACGATCGTGAGTTACCAATCCGATATAGCAATTTGGGGTTTCTCTCTATTTTCGAAGTAAGTAAATAGACTGAATAGAAAAGAGGTGACTGATCGGAAACACGTAATTTGCAACAGGGATTCACGTACACGCATTGTCCACTGCACAATCAGAATCAGGCATGCCGTGGAAAATTTCTGTTCTCATAGAACCTTCTCAATGTCAAAATGCAACTAAGCATATTTAAAATAATAACCGATGTTATATTATATCCATGCTTAGCATTATTTGTTGCTTCTATTACGAATTCGAGTAAATAAAAAACATTCAGAGTTTCAAAACAACTAGCACGCTTGTTTGCACAAAGAATATCATTGGATCATCGTCGCAGAGGCCAGATTTTGTGGACGTTTCTTGCCTACATCGATGACATCAACAATAAAACAGCTGTCGAAGAGGTTTCGTCTTGAGGTTCGCTTGATTTAATGCACACAGTTTACGCTCAGTCTGTTTCGAAACTACATACTCAATTTGGATAGAATCGGCAGTCGAAATTAATGCAGCTAACATGTTGTGGCAATCACGGAAAAGAATGGTGAATTTGTTTCAAAGATTAAATTTTTTAATCACATAGAGCAACACTTCAACTGAATACAAGGCTGTGTGTATATATTTGTGCTGTGAACAGCGGGTTGGCTGTTAAGTTTAATAGATTTCAAAGAGTGAGGACACTGATTCACGTGAAATGAACCATAAGTCGTCACTTTATAATGCTTCTCGAAGCTCGGTACTTGTTCGGAAGCACTGCTCCTGACGAATAAAGCAGCCCGAATCACTGATTGGCTGCACATTGGGCACTACTCCCAACCAATGAAAACATACCGACTCAATAATTGGTTTGGAGTTTGAACAATGTTTACGATCGATATATAATCAATAGAACATCCTAGAAATATCGATCTGTTTTATAAAAGCAGTGCTTACTCTCTTGCATTCGATCTCCACAAATCAATCGTTAATCTCAAATCAAATGGCTTTTCGCCTTTTTCTAAATTGGTGCACATTGGATTTTGGGATCGACGAGATTGCCAATATGAGCCAGAAAGCCAACCATTGTGAAACCATTTTGCTGTTCTGGTTCCCTAGTATTGTATTGATACAACCATGGCCCACCAGTTCTGCTCAAGAAAGCCAGTGTATCGGCTTTATCAATGATGGTCTATCTACCTGCACAGACAGTTGTCTAGTTAAACCACAAATTTGGAATGAATGGAATTATAGTATATGCATTCTCCGGGTGTAATTCTTTGTTGACGCCCATTAGCGATGGCGACCATGGATGTACATCACAAGCGAATGACGAGTTCATGCTCGTCAGCGCTTCGAATGACTAAATTGTCCTAATCGGGAGAAACAAACTCTCTCAGCTGCACTAACAGCGATAGGCAATACCCTGTCAATCGGCCCCATGTTCGGCATTCAGAAAGCGAGTGCATTAACTGTTCTTCTCCAGTGTGAAGTTGACGCTTTACGCAATGCCTTCAAAGTGAGCGGTCAACATCAAATTCTCATCAGTGGTTGTGGTTGCAATGTGTTTCCTGGTGGAATCAGAAGCTCTTCTGATCGATCTCAACAATAGAACGAACAAACAGTACGGTCAACTGCTGAACGATAATCATACGCTGCCCATTACCTTCTGTCGCTGTGGATGCTCCTCTCAGCGTTTAGTGGCATTCCGTATCCAATGTATGCGCTGTTAATTTCCACACGTTTTATTTACTTTCAAAAGAGACAGAGAATGATGAGGATTTAAAGTTAAATTAAAGTTTTCAGAGTACGAATCATTGTTAGTGACCTAGGAGGTATAATTTACAACAGAATTGTCGAACGGAATGATTTAACATGCCCTTTAATCAGATATTGTTTTCCTTTAGCTTTTCACGATGTCAAAACTACAATCCGGTTATCAAATTGGACTTTCTTGGGTGCCTGTTCACGGTGGTTATTTGCCAGCGCATGCCATCGACGCCGGTGGTCACGTATACGTTGCTCGGATGTTACACGCCGGGGAAAATATCCCGGGAAAGTTCGTAGAGGGTCAGTCGGAAGCGTATTGTTCCCATGGTGGCAGGGCACATGGATATAGCACTTTTGAATTGCTCTGCGATACACACGCGGTGAACACATCTGAGTGGTTTGTGGAACTTATTGTCTACCGTTTACTTTTCAAAGTTCATCTAAATTTTGGTCTATGATTTAACGTATCGCATTTTGTGAATGTCGTGCTGCTGACGATGTTTTGCCAGGTTTACTTATGTAGCCATGATTCATAAACTTGTACAGTATAGTCCATTACCCTACTACGACAGCGCCATCTACGATAATTTGGTCAGGTGTACAGAATACAAATGATTGTATTCCAAGAGTCCTGTTCTATGGGGAGTTCACATCACGAGATCGACATTTCGGAAGGCCCTGGAACCCGTCACATAGATATCTGCGAAAGAGATAGAAAAGCTCTTGACATTGACCCTGCAAATTATGAAGAGTATGCTCTTGACCGCAGTCTGTGAAGCACCACTCCCAAGTTGAGGAAGACCCGATACTGGTCGGCTGAATACTGCCTATTGCTGTAAGGGCTATGGGAAAGATTGTTCCATCAAAATCTGACGGTTTGGTCAATTCGAGAACTGCGCGGCGTGCTCGTGATGTACATCCTAAGAGAACATCAACAGAAGGAGGATAACAACAAGAACTTAGTCTAATAATGTGCTATGTACTGGATTCGAGAGACAGTTGTGCCAGGTGATCAACTAGATGATACGAGTGACCAAGCCCACCGAGACAGAGAACAGAACAACACAGGATGGTTATGAAATGACCAGCCGAGACTCAGGACACAGATTTGCAAGTCCTAGAGCTGGACAGGACCAGTGTTTATATACAGAACAGAAAGTGGTGTGCGAAGTAAGCGGATAAGGACATTGAAGCGTAAGGTTACAACAAGTCACACCATGCATCCTAGCTGTCGCATGTGTCTTGGGTGAGGTCGCCTCACCCAGCATAATGGAATTAAGCGTATATTTAGTATCCACGTTAGAATCAGACCGAAGGTGCGTCAAAGAAAACCTAGAAACAGTGGAATGTTATTGAACTTGCTATGTAATTACGCGCGTTTGACAAGTAGAAACACACCAGCTGTTTCCAAATGATTCGTAGCCCATAATTTAATTGAATTCTCTATCATTTTTGGAGAGACACTGTCGCTGATGTTAAAAAACAAGAGGAAGAAAATGACTTTATCGTGTACTCAAATTTTCAGCAAATAAATTAATTTCTATAAAAAATTAAGAAATAATGATATGTATGAAATCACGCAATGCGCAGAATAAAGACTGTGCGTGGGCATAAATACTGTGAGGTTACCCAGGCCTAGACAGACATGCGAATGAAATTAGAAAATTAATTTAGAAAATTGACTAGGAGATTTCAACATTAGTTATCAAATTGTCAACTCCGCCAAGGACGGTCCCAAGCCCGTCTGAGAAAGGAGGAGGGTTGGGCTTAGGGCTAGCAACCCTATCCCGTAAAACCTACATTGCTACGGAAACGATGACAACAGATCCGTGGTTCGGTCATGTCTGCAGGATGGATCCCAGTTCGCATACGAAGGTAGCCATGCACTGGCATCCGCAAGGTAAACGAAAAAGGGGACGGCCCAAGGAAACTTGGCGCAGAACGTTGGAACGCGAACTACATGCACAAGGATTCACGGTGCAGACGGCAACGGAAGCAGCGACAGACCGGAACCACTGGCGTGAAGTTGTCTTCGCCTCATGTGCCACCTGGCACGGAGAGGACTGACTGAATGAATGAATGAATATCAATTGGTCAGCGCATTCAGCTCTGAAACAGTCATCGATTGATCCAACCGTGTATCCTGACAGGTAAGGAACAACAGAGTTTCTGTATTCACTCCTTTTTGAATGAGTAATTAAATATTGACTTCCGGGGGAAGAAAAAAGAGTTTCAGACAACAAGGGAATGTGTACTATCACGAGAATCGTTTTAGATCATTCTGTTGCATTCACGGATGTGACGATAGACAATAGTATCTCGAATTAAACACCGCTCAATCTCGAGATAATCTCAATACCACTTCTGTTTAGCAGAGAATCGTTTTCCATCTTTAAAATTTGCAATAATAAGTAGATTTTGATGCAGTGAACATTTATGAAATCAATAAACTTATCTTTTGACAGTTACAAATGGAGCAAGGATAAAGACGGTAAAGTACCGAAATATGCCATCGCCGCTGGTGTGACGGATACGGAGGAGCCCTTGTTTATTGCCCGAATAATCGTTGAAGGCAAAACTGTCGTGGGAAAGGTAATTGTCATTTTCCTCGTGAAATCTGCACACACACAAACACCATTTGCGGTCTAATGATTTAGAAAAATGCAGCTCACCTAACATCTTTAGCAATCTTTAAATGAGTGTGGCGGGAAACGTACGAAAATGCATCCTAGTAAACCGAGTATGCTGCATGCACGGCCTCGAAGTGCAGACTGTGGGACAACCAGAAGCGTTTTTCAACTGCCAATATTTTGCTCTTGTAGACATTGAAAGGCAGCTTGTTTTGAATTGGCCGCTGATGAAGCCTATTCACGTTTGCTTGAAAAACTGATCAATCCTCGTCTTGTATAGGCTTCTACAACGAACCACGATGTTCAAACACAGAATCACAAAGTGATTCTTGGTCAAGCACACAAGGCGCTTGACCTACAAACCCTATTCAACAGCGGCATTCAAGTATAGCCTTATTTACCATTTATCCACTGTTTCAAGGCTCACTAATCTTACTGTCTCCACCTGATGACGGCAAACCTCTAGAAACCGCTAGTGGAGTGTAATTTCGGGGAATGTGAGCAACACATCACTTTGGTCATCCATGAGAGCCTTGATTGCTTGACTACGAATAACTTTCTGATTCTGTGTTTGAACATCGTGTTCGTTGTACGAACCTTATACAACAGTGGCATACAAGTATAAATTCGTTTACCACTGTTTCAAGGCACACTGAACCTAATCTTACTGTCTCCACCTGATGACGGCAAACAACCAGAAACCGGTAATGGAGTATAATTTCGGGGGATGTGAGCAACACATCACTTTGATTAATCCTCATCTTTTTACGTCATCGGCAAAACGAACAAGTTTACTCCATTCTGTTTATGGAAAGAACAATGTTTCATAAAAATTGTGTTAAACTTGTTTTGCGCAATGGTTCTCGGGGACTTTTCGAGAAGAAGTTTCCCGTTCGTTTGGATTATTATAATTTCTCGTTGACCACCTACTGATAGTTGTATGTAGTAGTCATGATGCAATCGTACGACCAAACGAATGGCCGAAACAACAAACACACTTTGTGAATAACTGTTACTGGATATCTAAATTCGATAGTCTTCAGGACCTGAAAATACTCATGGACTGATGCTAACTGTTCACTCAACGTAATGGTCAAATCAGTGCGCTACCTGAAGAATGATTGATGTGAGAAGTTTGGAAGAGTGTTCTCCTGTCAGTTCAGTTCAGTTCAGTTTGCGAAGGATTGTAAGTAGCTGATGAGCGTTCAGTCAAGCGTTCAGAATTTTTTTAGTTGCATGATGCAGAAAATCGTCCACCAGAGTCCAAACGTTTCTTTCTTCTGTTCGTTTAAATCATTGACGATTCAAGATTCAAGATTCAAGATTTATGGTTGAAAAAGCAATCAACTTTACAATAACCACAGGGTGGGAATATAGGTAAAAATGTATATATATATATATATATATAAGTATAAATAAAATCAAAATCAATGGGACAATGATAGCTTATTAATAGTTTGGGGAAAAATACGGATTAGCTCTCATATAATCGTCAAGTTTTGATTTGAATATAGATAAGCTGTTTGAGCTTACCAAATCGGAAGGTAGGGAATTCCAAGCAAAGCACACACGTACGGAATAAAAATACCTGCGGCAGTTCCGTTTGGAATGTGGTATTTCCAACTTGCAACCATGGCCACGGCTGTTGCTGGAAGTTCGAAGGTGGAATAATATATCCAGGGGGTGGGAAACAGTAGTTAGTATTTTGTATGCGAGGATGAGATCACCTCGCATTCTCCTTTGTGCAAGTGTACTCATTTCCAGTTGTCTGAGTCGCCTGGCGAATGACATATTTTCGAGACCAATGACAAGCTTAGAAGCTCTCCGGTATATGCGATCCAGGAGTAAGATGTCTTTTTGGAGCCATGGTGTCCAGGCTTGTGCGGCATAATCTAGAACCGGGTGTATATATGTATTCATCATGAGAGGAAAACACCCCGGGGAAAAACGTCCAAATATCCGCCGTAGCATGCCGAGCAGCCGAGACGCGCTTTTGTAAACGGTTTCGCATTGTAGACCATTTTTCAAACTGCCGCAAATCCAGACACCTAGGTCCTTTTCTTTTTCAGTGTACTCCAGGTTAATGTCGCCGAGCTTGTATGGATAGGAAAAGCCAAGGTCACGACCAATCTGAATCATCTTCGACTTTTGCATATTCAATGACAGTTTATTTTCAGATGACCAGTTGAACAAAGCACTCAAATCGTTTTGCAGCAAGATACAATCGTCAGCATTTCTGATTTGCCTCCATACTTTTATATCGTCAGCAAACAAAACCATCTTACTATCATTTGGTAGTGGTATATCGTTCATATAGACTAGAAACAGTATTGGTCCAAGCACTGAGCCTTGTGGAACTCCGCTAGTGACATCGATGTTCTTCGATAATAGGCCGTCCACACGAACTCGGATGTGTCTGTTGCTGAGGTAATCTCTTAGCAATTCGTATAGTCTTCCAACAACACCGTGTTTCTTTAGCTTGTTCAAGAGTAAATTGTGATCAACTCTGTCGAACGCTTTAGAAATGTCCAGGTAGCACGCATGAATACAGCCCCCCGCATCTACAATCCTCGTCCAATCGTCTAAGCTTGTCAGCAAATTTGTTAGACAAGAGCGATTTCTGCGAAATCCATGTTGGGCAACTGCCAAAAGTTGATTCGTTTCCAGATGTCGCACGATTTCTGCGGTTATTATTCGCTCAAAAACTTTTGATACCGAAGACAGCAAGGTCACCGGCCTGTAATTTTTAACATCAGAACGGCAACCACCTTTGTAAATGGGTATTATTTGTCCCAGTTTCCAGTCTTGTGGCACTACGCCAGCTTGGAGCAAATTATTAAACATGCAAGATAGAGGTTCAGATAGCTGCGCATGGCAGGTTTTGAGCAGCTTTGGAGTTATCTAGTCTGGTCCTGGAGATTTCTTTACGTTTAATTTTCGTAAGTACTGCGCTACCACCATCGGAGTAATCAATACTTCACTCAAGGTCGGTCGGTCAAGTCGAACGATTGGTTCCTGATCAGTCTCCATGGATTTCGGCGCAAAAACTCCGGCATAAAAGTCTGCTAACAGGTCAGCGGTCTGATTTATGGATTCTGTGAAGCCGGACGAAGTTTTCAGGGCAAAGACTCCTGGTTTAATATTTGTTCTATCGTTTACAAGTCTATACAAGAGCTTCGGATTCTGGTGCATCTGAGTAATCAATTGCGATTGGAACGCTTGTTTATCATCTCGAATTAAGCTGATAACTTTGTTTCTCAGTCGTGTAAATTGTGCCCAAGAATCAGCTGTGTTGGTAGCCTTGTGAAACTCCCACGCTACTGCCCTTTGTTTCATCCACTTTTTAGTCCTGCTTCGTAGTAAAAATTTATTTCGTTGAGACGTTTTCTTCAAAGCAAACATTGAATGTTCCTCCAATATAGATTTGAGGTGCTGTAAGAGAGATCGCCAATGACTATCCGGATCGGAGTAATCCAGTTGTGCGAAACTAGTGCTTTGTAACTCGGCACACAGAGCACGGTAGTTCACCATTCTGACGCATTTTGTCCCGTCACTATTGCGTCTAGCGCTACAAACGTACTCGAATTCTAGGACAACGTGATCGCTTCGTCCGATCGGCGGTTTATAAACGATATTCTCAACAGCTGTGGGATCTGATGTAAGTATAAGGTCCAAGGTAGACGGCTGGTCTGATCCTCTCATACGAGTAAATCCAAAAACGTGGTTATAAAGGGGTGCGTAATCCAAAACGGCTCGAAGTTCATTTTCAAGTGCCTCTGATGGATGATCATTCCGGCTATAGAGCTGGGGAAAGTTGAAATCCCCCATTATTAATATTTGAGTATTGTATCGCGTTGTTACATAGCGCAAAGCATTAATCAGTTTATTGTTTAGATCGAGAGTTGCTGTTGGAGAACGATAGATCACTCCAATAATGCATTGGTCTCCTGAAGTAAGAGTCAGAGAACACCAAAGTGTGTCAGTGATATCAAGGATCACGTCGTTCATAGCTCTACAGATAAACGATTGCTTGAAGTAGAGTGCTGCTCCTCCGCCATCGCCTAAACGGTCACGCCGGAATAGAGACATGTTGGGCAAAGAGAGTTCATTATCAGACAATGAGGCATGGAACCACGTTTCTGTTACTGCAACTATGTCTGGCGCCGTTTCATCGCGGCGACAAGAGTTTAACTGGATTCAGTTTTTAGGTATACTTCAAGCGAAATAACCAATAAATTCAGAGGTTTTTGTGAACAATTTGATACATTAGCACGGCTTTGTTGAAAACTGATTAACAGTTGAACTGTAAAAGGGTTATTTTCAACTATGACAAGGATTTAATTGCCTTCTGTGTTTTCCAGCTCTGAGCAAATCAAATTTCAACCTGTCTTGGTCACTACATAAAACAATTAAGGGATACTATACCTATTTCAATGAAATTTTCTGAATTTTTCCAATTAATAACACAATTGTGTACTGAACTGGGAATAAAAATATTTTCACAAGCTGTAACAAAGTTCGTCGAAGCAACCTATACATGTTGTCGTGATGAAAAGCATAAAAATAAATTTACATTTTTAACACCTGTTGCGATTTTTTGCTTTGAAAACTGAAAGCATATTTTGTCAAATCCAATACCGGCATCAGTTTATTAATATATCCACCGACACCAGAGCAAAACCCCTAGAATATCGACCAGGTAATGTGTTGCTCACATCTCCTGAAGTTACACTCCACTACCGGTTTCTGGCTGTTTGCCGTCATCAGGTGGAGACAGTAAGATTAGGTTCAGCGAGCCTTGAAACAGTGGATAAGTGGTAAACAAGGTTATTATTGAATGCCACTGTTGCATATGGTTCGTACAGCGAACCACAATGTTCAAGCACACAATCACATAGTGACCAGGTTAGTTGGTAGGGAAAGACAATCTGGACATCCAGTTGGAGTTGTATCATACCGGTATAATATCGGCATTTTAAAAACCTTCAGTTTCATGGATCGAATGTGCAAAGTCGAACATCGGATTTTGATCGCGATTGAAGGTTTGTGATTGTCATTTCGATAGTTTCATGGAGTTTTACGAAGCAAACTCTTCATCGAATACTTAATACATACTTGAGGCCAGCCATGGAGTATGCGGTTCATACTTGGTCACCCTGGCTACAGAATGACATCAGCCTCTTGCAGAGAATATATCATCGGACTACCAAGCTCGTACGCGGTTTAAAGCACAAACAATACGAAAATCGTATTACAAGTCTCAATCTCTTCGACTCTCGCTACCACCACGAACAAGCCGGAGTCGTGATTGCACAGTACCTATTCCTGAATCGAGACTGAACTGTCGATCTCGATCCAATGGATTTACATGTGCCATCCGACTGATTAAAAACATTTTCTGCCCTATGGATCCTTACCTGATTCCTGAACTGCTCGGCAAGCAAACAAATCGCGTTTTACTACATATCTTAATCGTAATTACCTTATTATTCTGTGGTTTTTGTAAAGCTATATGCTTTCTAGACCATTAAATTGAATTGAATGGTAACTGTCATACCAGCGTGCCATACTTTCCCTCTCTACTCCTTTCGCTATCGTATTCCTATCGTCTGATATGCACCGCGTTCTCTTAACAGTATCCAATTGATCAGTTCCTTCCAATTTCTTACGATTTTTTGTTCTTCCTCAGGTTCACCCTTCGCATGGCTGCGCGTATTTTCCGGTCCAAGGGGAAGAAATGTCTTCTAAGGAGTATGAAGTACTTGTTATGAAGAAGCGTCCCTGAAGCCGAGCGTATAGCCAATGCTTGTCTTGCCGCTATCTCAAAATCTTTTCGTCATTGATTGTCTTAAGCCCCTAATTTCAGTTGACCAGGGTCCAATAAATGTCCAATTGTTTTGATGCTACTACTTTTTTACCAATACAAATTTGCAAGTATTCAAAAGATGTCGATTCGTCTATCTCGTGGATCTAAATATTGACCGTATATGGAGATTGTGAACGAAAATGTAAAAACAGCCCCCGTCAATTTTTTCAATTCAATTCAATTTAATGGTCCAAAAAGCATGTTGTTGGCCTCCTTCGGTCGATGTCGACCATGGATGTA
>JACCGJ010023109.1:0-19632 GCA_013407085.1 Atriophallophorus winterbourni
TATTCGAGGAATGGTACGAAACATAAATTTTTCATCATGCCTTATAAAGCCCTGCTCACGACAGGTAATTTTATGATTTCATTACCTATTCAAACCGAAATGTACTTTTATCACACAGTTTTACCATCTGACCTGGGTCTTGTAAATCATCGTTTGTTCATGCATCTCATTTATAAATAATCGTTGAACATAGAATTCAACAAATCATAGATTTTAAAATAATACTTACCTGAATTCCAGACATGTTTCCAACGAAACGCGGCATCCTAGAACCAGAATCTTGATCGATGGCAATCAACCGACGATTTTTCAACAAACCTAGAGCGAAGTCGTCGAAGGATCCAATGTCGGATCGAATGAATAGAGGCGAAGCAAACAAACACCACATTGCCATCTGCGTACGCTGCTCTTCCGGTGTCAAGTATTTCTCACCAACTGACAACAGTCCCATATCATTCCATCTTCCTGGACTGACAATTCCATAAAGCAGATTTGCATCATTCCGAATCAATTCGATCGCGTTAAGAATACTGATCCAATCGAGAGCTGGATCTCTATACGGGGTCCAAGAATTACAGTTCGGCAGTATGCGATCCCAATCCCACTGAGCGAATGAAGTACAACCATATTCTCGCCTGCATCCAGCGGAACACGCCAAAAATTGCGAATCTCCCAACATCAATTGCTCTTTTATGTATTTTCCAAATAGTTCATTGCCAATTTCATTGATTTCAACGTTGCCAACGATTGACACGTATTTAACTTGCCACTCAGATATTGCATCTACATCTTGGTATATATGAGCGTCATCTGTTAACAGCGATACACCAAGTTTCATATGCTTCGTCCGTAAGTTGAGACTAAGATTCAGCAGACCCTATTCAAGTTAAAAACGAGAAAAATGGAAAAATAATGAACACAAAAACATGAACGCGATAAATGATTGCTCAACAGTTCATTGACAACAAGATTTGATACAGCGATCATTAATCACATAGGATGAATGATGCTAAACTAGCAGACGATTCGTGTAAATTCAGAGTATAATTAGAACCTATATTTTAATGCAATTCATTCACAATCACACATACACAAACCATTACCGGTTTCGTGTTTTTTACACTCATCAGGTTGGGTCGTTTTCGTCATGATCTGCATGTCTTGAAACAATGGAGAAATGCTAACGTGTTGTGCACTTGAATGCCACTGTTGAATAACTTAGACATGACAAAACTGTTCAATTACGTGTTCTCAGACTCATAAGAATAAACAATGAAACTTCATTCGTATACATTGTTATCTCTTTTGCAAACGTCTTCGTACCGCAAGTACGGTCTGCTCAATGATCAAGCTCCTGATTTCAACTCACCATAGAGTAGATTTTTCGGAATACGAGCATTTTTCATTCTGTTAACCTGACCAAGCTGCCGCAGGCGGTGCTCTCTTAGTATGGTGACAATGCTCCGTAGACCAGCTTTTGAAAGCACTTCCGCAGTAGTCACTTTGTCCATCCACGATATGTTCAAGACACGATGGATGCTTCGTAAATGGAAAACATTCAGCTTCCGTTCGTGTCAGGCGTGGATAGTCTACGTTTCATTGCCATACATAAAAAGCATTAGTACGCAAAAGGCTGATACCATCATCTTGGTCTTACAGTCAACTTGCGAACCCCAAACACGATAGTTCAATCGGGACAAGGTTCTGCGAGAGGTTATCCAAAATGATTGTACCAAGGTAATTGAAATGATGTTACTAATTCAAGTGACGGTTTCGAACACTTAGCTTTTCGGCCGATCGATAACAATCCTTGGACAATGAAAAAAAAATGTTTATTTATTAATTATAGGTTACTCACGAGTAGGTTACGTGTAGATTTTGGCGACTACTTTCAAACAATTACCATTTGGCTGCCATGCGTTAAACAAGTCCAGACAGTTAAGACACAAATGAGTTTTATTTGGAGTAGGTAAAATAGAAAGCAGATTTATCAATCCGCACAGTGGATGTAATTAAATCATCAAATCACTAATCGACAAGGTTCAATTGCTCAGGGATTCGCTGGTAACATTGGATAATAAAGCAATTCATGGTTGTGTTAGATTCAGCATAGCTAAAAAACAGTTGAATATTATTTAACATATTTTGGATAATGTGCTAGGTTGTTGGATTACTGAACAAATTTTATTGGTCTGAATGCAACCCAAATGAACAAAACAGTCATTTCTGCTCATATGACAGTTGAGCTGCTCTGACAGCAAATGGTATTTGTCATTTATTGCCTAAAGCTCAAAACCAATAACACGAATATTCATGCAGTCAATTTAAATGGATTTTTCGAGAATGAAAGTTACGATTGCATCCACATTTTCACTTTGTGCTATTTCGTTCAAATTAAAATCAATAATTTATTTTATTTCGTAGAAGCCAGCTAGATTTTAAGGTACTCACACTGGGAAAGCGTTCCAGATCTGTATCCCAACGGAAAGGATTGCGACCAACACTCCTCCATTCTGAATCCAAATGAATATACCGGTATCCAGCTTCGTGTAGTCCTTTTCTAATCAATAGGTCCATAGTATGATTGATCAATTGTTCCGAAGCACAAACCGACGCATCCGCTTCACAAGATTCCTTGTCAGTGTGGTATGCCCGCAACGACCATCCCATTGGGGGGACGCTGGACTCTTTGTTGGGTAAATAAGCCATCGTTCCAAGCGGTAAGCAACACATTGAACCAAGAATGAATATTGTGAGGTTCATTAGTCTGAAATAACGGAAGTGGTAAACAAATGAGTTTACCTGAGGAAAAAACTGGAGTGAAAACATTTATATTGAACTATAATTTAGGGCAACCTCCGCCAAGGACAGTCCCAAGCCCGTCCGAGAAAGGAGGAGGGTTGGGCTTAGGGCTAGCAACCCTATCCCGTAAAACCTACATTACTACGGAAACGATGACAGCAGATCCGTGGTTCGGTCATGTCTGCAAGATGGATCCCAGTTTGCATACGAAGGTAGCCATGCACTGGCATCCGCAAGGTAAACGAAAAAGGGGATGGCCCAAGGAAACTTGGCGCAGAACGTTGGAACGCGAACTACATGCACAATGATTCACGGTGCAGACGGCAAAGGAAGCTGCGACAGACCGGAACCACTGGCGTGAAGTTGTCTTCGCCTCATGTGCCACCCGGCACGGGAGGATTGAATGAATGAATGAATATGTTAGGGGCTACTCGAAATCCACCAATTATTTTCAGCATTTTAACTTTTCGCGTGGAAACTGCGAGTTAGATTTTAATAATTCTAAAATGTGGGTCATGCGTGACATAATTTGAACCTTGATTTAGGGATAAAATAACAAATTGTTCATTGGTCAATATGTTCTCCCGTGGGTATTTCAAGCCTTGACCGTCTCGCTGGGAGAACGAATGTTACTTTCACTATGACAGCGCGACACCATGAAACGTTTTACAGATTATATTAAACTCCACATCAATTCCAAACCACGTTGATAAGTTGTCCAGAATAAACCAATTTGATCCCAAAAAATTACAGCGTTTTCTTCGTTCAGGATTTTGAGCACACTAGGATTTTAGTGAATTTTTATTACCGGAAGCTCCGCCAAGGACGGTCCCAAGGCCCGTCTGAGAAAGCCCGTCTGAGAAAGAAGGAGGGTTGGGCTTAGGGCTAGCAACCCTATCCCGTAAAACCTACATTGCTACGGAAACGATGACAACAGATCCGTGTTTCGGTCATGTCTGCAGGATGGATCCCAGTTCGCATACCAAGGTAGCCATGCACTGGCATCCGCAAGGTAAACGAAAAAGGGGACGGCCCAAGGAAACTTGGCGCAGAACTTTGGAACGCGAACTACATGCACAAGGATTCACGGTGCAGACGGCACGGAAGCAGCGACAGACCGGAACCACTGGCGTGAAGTTGTCTTCGCCTCATGTGCCACCCGGCACGGAGAGGACTGAATGAGTGAGTGATTACCGGAATCTTTGGGGGCAGCACTTGTACAGATATTTATTTCAAGTGATCTTCAGAAGAAGTTCACAATTGTACGTGCATAGGTTAATTGCTTGAAATTCAATTCTGTCCATTCGTGTAACAAACTAATAAGAAGACGATTGAAATGCTTATTACACTAAATCTATTCCACTTCTCCTGTGACTATATGTTTGAAATTAAAATTTCTAGCCAAATTATTTTGTGTCTTACCCCATTGCTTATATTTAGCACGGGGTCGGGACACTTAATCGTGAGACACTTAATCCCCAGGGAAGGTATTTAAGTTAAGATTTCAGATAAGAAGATATCTAAATGTGTGCAATGACTATTGAATATGGTACAAGTAAAAAGTTCGAAGGACATTAATTTACATGGAAAATGATTTTAGGTTCGAGAAACAATCAAATAATGGCAATATTAATTGGAGATGTAGTAAGTTTTGGCGAAGAATGCGGTGGCCAAAATGAAGGGAAAATGTTCGAAATTAATGCAACCCCCTTTGCCTCACGGACTTCGGTCACATTCGGTCTGTCGTTAGGCACTCTGAAGGCGTTACCTCGTAAAAGTGCAATCTCGCGGACACTCAATAGATATCAAAACAGTATAAGAAGGAAAGACCCAACATGCACCCTCCCGTCCTTCCCATGTGAAGCCATGTTTGATGCTCCAGCATCCCATCATGTGGACATTTCCTAACGGTTTGCGAACAGATTGCCCGCAGCAACTACGGAAAGATTGACGTTCTTAAAATCAATTGCATATCTCTCCTACTAAATAAATTTCTTTGAATGAATTCTGCATTCTTCAGAATTTATCAAACTGGGGATTAAGTGACTGAGGATTGAGTGTCTGACGAATAAGTGTCAAAGGACGGTAGCTCAGATCGTAAGGCGTGAGACTAGAATGGTGATGGTTCTGGGATCGAATTAAACCCGAGGCAGGATATGAACTGCTGATGAGCTCAAATAAGAGCGATACTCGAGTCCAGTGCTTCCAACGTGGACTGTTGTGATAAACGTTTTGAATATTTCAAAGAACATGGTACTGATGAGTAGTCGCAAAACATAATGATCGATATTATTCTATTTGTTCATGAACTTTTCAATTGAGAAGAAAATTCGATCGAATTTAAGGCCACCGCATACTACTGAATAATTCATAAGTAGATTAGAATGTTGGATTTTCATAAAGTTTGAGATACTCGTGGAGGTGACACTCGAGCATTTAACTGGTTTAAATCTGTACGATTCATGAGGGTTATAATCGATCTGCTTGAAAAGAATAGTCGGCTGATTGAGAAATGGGTGGATTTTTGTAAGGGGCGATAATTATGTCAGATTAATCGAGGTGAAATCGCGATCCGGTCCAAACTTCTATTCATTTGGTGTCACGAATCTGTAGATCACTCTGTCTAACGTTTATCTCGTCACCCCTGTCCTGTCCAGCCGTCTATATCATGTCGATTGACATTTTGAGAACAACGTATAAACCTTTAATTACTTTTGATTTTCACAACGTCGATCACCCAAGTATTCATCAAACATATGACACACAGAAGAAGAAGAAGAAGAAGAAGAAGAAGAAGAAGTAGTAGAAGAAACTGGCTTTAGTCATGCACACAATTGAATTTCGCGAAAAAATTTAAAAAATGACAAAGCACTCCGTAAAACAGATTTTAACTTGTTCGTTGCACCTTTAACTCTGAAAAAGCCTTTGATTGGTTAACCATGCATCAAGCCAGTCAAGGAACATTCGAATTTCTTAATTTTTAGTGAATCAAATAAGGAATAAAATATTGGCTTCGTGCAAGCATTAGGGTTATTATGCAGTGGGTATGCACCTTCGGAATAAACGTCCAAATAGGTTGTTGCATTCACAAAATTGACGATTGAAGATTGTGTTTCTCGAATGAAATCTGTGGATATACGGCTAAATTTGGCGATACGCGTGTATCATATTCCGATTAACAGAAAATCCTTATCCAGAAAACCTAGAAAAATTATTTGAGAGGTGTATAGGGGGCGTGGAACAGGGTAAGAGAAAACGTGAAGCTTAACTTTCAGGAACTGATGATTGTCGTAATCACAACAAAATCCACAGTCTGGTCGTGTCGGCTTTTACTTCGATCAAATTTATTGGGCGATTTCGTGTCGGTTTCTTTCAAATCAGGATCGGTACTATTTGTGGGTGCGCTTTCATCTCTGCATCATGAATGTTATGTGTTTCAGAATAAGTCCCACGCTCTTTAACGGCACGACGTAACTTCATTTACATTCAATGAGGTGCACTCAAATCCGCCAATGTAACGATTAATAAAGTTGATTAATAAGGTTTGACATTCCCCGAAATTACACTCCACTACCGGTTACTGGCTGTTTGCCGTCATAAGGTGGAGACAGTAAGATTAGATTCAGTGAGCCTTGAAACAGTGGCATTCAAGTATTACCTTGTTTACCATTTATCCACTGTTACAAGGCTCACTGAACCTAGTCTTACTGTCTCCACCTAATGACGGCAAAGAGCCAGAAACCGGTAGTGGAGTGTAATTTCGTGGGATATGAGCAACACATCACTTTATTTATTCATAAACGCTTTGAGTGCTTGACCAAGAATCACTATGTGATTTTGTGTTTGAACATCGTGGTTCGTTGTACGAACCCTATGCAACAGTGGCATTCAAGTATTATCTTGTTTAACGTTTAACATCGTTGTGATCCAACACATTAAAATTCATTCTAAATTGCTTATTGAAATTAGAACATAATATTAAATTAGAAGATTTTATTGATCAATCTACCCAAAACCGACCGTGGTTGCTCTTGGATAGGTCCGTGTGTTAAACGTGTAGAACTAACTACAGCATGAAAAATATGCAGTAAAAAGATGAAAATCAACGCTCCGGCATTTCCTGAACTGAAACGAACACATTCGATTTAGAGCACATAATATGCCGTTCTTCGAAATAATCAATGAACCATATCCTCAACTGGAACGGAAATTTTGTGTATGAAAAAATTTCAGCAGTTGAATTAGATAATCCCGAATAACTGAATGTTTATAGAGAGATGTATAGCACAACCACTAGGAAATCGCTCTTTATCAATGAGTACCTACAGAAGTGACTGTTACTCCTAAAATGATGTCAATTCGCATTGTGATACGAGGTGATGTGATTTCACGCAGTGAACGGCGTGCTAAGTTGTCGCTGTTAATTTCCCAACTACGGTCGGTACTCATTTAACATCTGCGTATGGTAGGGATATGATTTGAACACATTTCTTGAACGCGCATCTGTGGAGTGATTTGAACCGTTCGATTCAAAGTAATTCAACGTTTTAATGGTCCAAAGAGAAATAATTTACAGTAATCACAGATTAAAAATATAGGGAATACATAAAAACAACACAAATGTTTCATCAATATGGAAAGTCAGCACGTATAATCAGGTTCGATGTTGGATTTAGTCAACATACACTTGTCAAGTTCAGCCTTGAACATGTTCAGGTGTGATGCACAAATGATATGTGGGGGCATGGAACATGGGGGCAGAGAGTTCCATATAAAACAAACTCGGACAGCAAAGAAAAACCTTCGATAATTTGATCTTGAGTGTAGCCCTGCGATCTGCTCAAACGTGCTTCTTGCAGATGCAACAGGTGTTCAAGTGTTGATCCATTGTATGCAGAATGTTGAACGGCAGGACCAAGTCACATCTGAGACGACGGTGCGAACAGTCAATATGTTTAGAGTTGCCATCAAGTTTTCGTATGGCCTGTTATATAGTCTGGTCACCAGTTTTGTAGCGAGGTGGTATACGCGTTGAAATTGAACGTCCGACCCTTTGGGTTGCGACACTTTAATATACCACACTTCCCCAAACGGTCTCTCTTGATCAAATCAAGATTGCCACGGTTATACGAGTTGAGTGTTCCCTCTATCCAACATTCTTCTATCAACTTTATGGGTCCCTTTTCAAATGGTGCTGTTTTGATGCTTCGATGTTTAAATCCTGATTGGATGCTCTCATGCGTTCTATTTTAGTAAACATACCACTGCAATATTCGTAATATGTCTTGGCTCAAATGCTTTTTAAAAAGAACACTTTTTCACTTTTGCACTTTGTTCGCATTCTGTAATAGTTTGGGAGCGTGGCCTTTAAATTGGCGGTGCTCAAAATGAGTGATTCCGCTGCATTTTTATTTTTCAGTCAAAATGGAAACATTTTTTGTTTTTCCAAACATTTTAACATGTTTCTATTTGTGCAATTTTTGGTTTTGAGCAACGAGGAATTTGCTGCTCCGGTGAAGCACATAGACGCAAATCATTAAAGTAATGATTTGTTTAAATTTCATAACATATATCCTAGGTATTGTACAGCTATTTCCCTATTTTCATCATAAATCTTGAATCTTGAATCTTCTTCACTGGCTTTCTTTTGAAATATGAATCCACCAGGCGGATCGACGTCCATCGTTCAATTTAATAGAACCGCACTGATTTTAAGTGCTCAACTTTCCGGGCACGTACAAACCACCAGCAGCTCATGGGTTTGCGCAGCGATCACGTGGAGACAGTAAGCTCGGTTTCATTGAGCCTTGAAACAATGAAGACTCAGTAAACTCGAATATCACTTTTAATCAGATTGAAACCAGAAAAAATTAAATGGCCGTTCCAAAGAATGTGTCGAGATAGGAGATTCATTCGATAAATAGTTCTTTCATGTTTACTATAGATGCATCTACACACATCAACCGATATGCATCTGTTCTAGTATGTGTGTAAACAGTAAGATTATTTTCCATGATCGATTAGCCTTCCAAACCAATCACATTGTATACAAGTTATTTTACTATTTCCACTTTTGAAAGACAAACTGAAACTAAACATGCTGTATCGAACGAAAGAGTGCGAATAGCTACAAACCGGTTGTGTAGTGTACGTTCGGTGATCTCGAAACTCTTATACATGCCCCAGTTAAGTGAATTGTTCGTTTATGTGTGCAATATTTCAACAGAACGAGGTGGTTCGAAGTTTGAACAAAACACTCATTAATGTACTACAAATACCTCATTTAATATTTTTTTAAACTGGTTCACGTTGTTGCTTCTTTCTGTTCCGTCAATATCGTCTTCCACACTGTTTTTCTGACCTGTCATTATCCTTTTGTTTTATGAACCATTTTGCTTATTTTGACCATGATTTGCTGCGCACAATTTGTCGTAATCTCGATCGCGTGGGACATTCGAACATTTGAACTTAACTTTGATTTTGACTCGTGTACGTAACTTGTTGTTGTTGTTTTGACATTGACCCGGATTTTAATCCGGTTAACCCCAATAATTGAGGTATGTATTTACTATATTTGATTGCCTCAATACAGTACCGCTTTTATAGACAAATCCGCTTTGGGTTCTGATAGACCTGAGGATATTGCGCGCCACTCAACTTGGGACGCTTCATTGATTGTTAAATACAATCAAAACACGTGAAGGTAGTATTAAAGGTTGACATGGAAACCACCGAGAGATATTATCCGTGTAAACATAACCAGTGTCGAAACAAATATATTTGTAGAGTGTTTTAGTGTGAAATAGAAAAAACGGTTATAAATGTTTCATATTTTGTGAGTTACATACGAAAAAAGATAAAAAATCGAAATCTTATAATATTTATTTGATATTACACCGAAAACGAATAGACATTAAAACCAATATAACAAATATATCAAACGCACGAATTCAATAACGTTCTATTAAACTTACTCTGAACAATTTGTAAAACCTCAGAATAAGCAGACTTTTTTCAATAAAAAATGCAAACATTCACAGAAAACAAGTTACATATATTACAACCAATCGTTGTAAGACAAAAAGTTGTTTTTTGCACAAATTCCATTCGTGTGTGCAACCCCATGCAACGTCCTACACGTTTTCTGAGTAGATAGAATCACTCGGAGTATCTGAACAATGAAGCGATATTCTTCACAACAAACTTAAGCTGATTCAAATTATGTAAACAATCTATTGTGATTTTTTGCACTCAATTTTCGCGGTACTAATGGCTGCATGTGTGCGGACACAACCGAAGCAGAATTGATTTCAGTTAAAAAAAAATCGATTTTCGTAAAAATGTTTGAATTGGGGTTTCTATACTCAACAATATTTTGATTATTTCGTGAAGAACGTTGATTTCGGAGGTTATTAAAAGGCGTCCTTAACGTCTTTGTTCGATGAAAATATAGGTGATCTGCTTCGAAGTGTGTGAAATAATTCAAATGTTTTGAAGAACTATTTACGCTAGTGGCATGTAAGTGCGGGGTGTGTGTGAGCAACACATTATTTTGGTTATACATAAGCGCCTTGGGTGCTTGACCAAGAATCACGTTGTCATTCTCTATTGTAGTTCTTAATAAGAATCTTATACAACAGTGGATACAAGTATAACTATGTTAACAGCTTTTCCACTGTTTAAACGCTCACTGAACCTGAGCTTACTGTCTCCACCTGATGACCGCAAACAGCCAGAAACCGGTAGTGGTGTGTAAGGAATGGGGATGTGAGCACGACAATATATATATGTATATTAGTTATATCTGAAAAACAGTTGGCAATAACAGATAGTATATTGCCGATGCCAGCTTACCTTGGAACCACTTGATAACCGATTGAGGTTATGTTCTGTTAAATACCAACTACATGTACTCGAGAGAGGTTAACGCTTATACCCGGAGAAACCATCAAAGATTATCCTGCAATTATGGAAATTGTGAGAACACAGTCAAACTCTCTCGTAATTAAAATGAGCAACCAGCGGCTCAATCTTGATAAACACAGACAATAAGGGCGATAAATGAGACGTTGCAAACGGTGCAGAGTTGTACGATTGATTGCATTATATTTGCTGAGACGGAAATTAGGATCTGTACTCAAGTTTAGCACACACATACATCTCTTCGTGAGAACGTTATCCGATAGTTTCTAAATATCATCACAATGCTGAGATTAGTCAAACAAACGCCGACAAAATCGTCGGTGGTGATTATCAAAGAGATTTGCGCAGGTAACTGTTAACCAAGTGAAATGGATAGACGAACGGGATGAATTCAAAAACTGTCCCTGATAGTTTTCCTAATCTCTCCTTCATGTTAATGTTTAATACAAAAATGTCTTAATTACTAATTTTAAAAAGTCTGAGGAGGATTTGCAAACGCAAAATTCAACGAATATTTGATGTTGAACATTATGCACGTCTCTAACCATCCCTTGTCCAAACTTTTCACACGCTCGACACCCAGTGCCAGTCGGAAACATGAATTTACAGTGCTTATTTCCACTTCAAGCCTGAACTGTCGAAGATATTCGTATGCGGTACGTGTACGTTTCACATGGAACACCCTCCCCTCCACTGTTACGCACTCAGCCAACCTGGATATTTTTAAAGCTAATTTGGACGAATAATTGAGAGCAAACCCTAATTTTACACTACATGAGTTTCCTTGGCTTTTTTATTGTATATACCTCATAACTCCATGCGATGGTTATTGTTAAGCTAAATGCTTTATAGACCATTACAACTTTGAATCACTATGAACTTAGAATCACGTATTCAACCTCAGATTGGATATATAATACCTTTCACAGCTGACTGCTTGATAGCTGAAAACTCAGTTATCAGTGAATATTGAAAAATATCATAATTTTGGACGTTTCTTGTCCCGCAATTTAAAAAAAATAAAAGTAGAAAATCTTGTCGAAGTTTTTGTCAATCGATTTTGCGGTGTATTGTGATACTTGAAAACATAGATTGATTTCAATTCAAATATTTTCTAGAAACATGCCGTTTTTCAAACGTTTCTCTTTTTCATTCGATCAGCAATTCGATGTTGGAAGAACAGTTATTCAAACTTACACCGTATAACAAAATGGGCTCATGTCATATTCCAGATGGAATTATGGCTAAGGATATTATTCTCTGGGAACTTTTGCGCATAACAATGCAATCAAAAACAAAAATCAACAACACTTTTAGCAGTTGTATATCGAATTCATATTTTGTTTAGGTTGGATAACACTTCCGAATAATATACACTATTTTCTTACTTTCTTTCTTCTCTCTCTACCGTCGTTGCATCGGTTGTTTGTGTAGTTGCGATTTCTATCGTGCACTAACTGCTTACTGCTCCATATTTCAGCCCGTCCAGAAAGTATCTCAGCGATACATATTTTAGAGGAATTCTCAATTGAAATTGTTATTATGCGTGGATGATACCAGAATACACGCAGACGGACGATCCCTGAATTCTATTCGAATTTGTGATAACTCACATTCGTACCATAATCATTACACACTCAATAAATCTTTTCTTGGCAGTGCTGTTACTATATGCGAAGGGAATTCCGTTTCATGAGCAAAGCTGAAGTAAACAGATGATCCAACCAAAGAGGTGATAAACAACGAATATAGTAGATTATTCTATCCACGGAAAACTACTGAATTTCTTAGAATAAGGACGCACGTTCATGTAGCATTAGCAAAATGCTCATAACACCGATTTTCTGGAATATTTAGGATCTTATTTTTAAATCTTCGTGACTGGTTCCAAAATATCAAAACGAATATTCACATTCAATTGTTATCGATGGAAAAGCATTTAGAAATAAAGCATCACAATATGGGGTATTAGATATTTATTTCCATGATTATAGTAAGGCAGAGAAATGATTTATCAATAATTGGGAGTGATAATAGGGTAAGGTCGCATACAATCGTCAAATTGTGATTTAAATGGAAGTAAATAAGTGAAGCTTACCAAATTG
Organism: Atriophallophorus winterbourni; assembly: GCA_013407085.1. NCBI lineage: Eukaryota > Metazoa > Platyhelminthes > Trematoda > Plagiorchiida > Microphallidae > Atriophallophorus > Atriophallophorus winterbourni. The sequence continues at coordinate 12,831 of JACCGJ010023109.1, forward strand.
ACATGTTACAAATTTCTATACAAACGATAGATGCACTGAAAAAATAACCCGTGGCAGTTGTAATTGGAGTGTAAGATAATAAAAATCTATCTATCAACGTAGATATTGCTAGTAGGTTAAACACGTTCTAATGTTTCGATATGTCTGCAACGCCAGTTGAATGATAAAACAAACAAAGCTAAATAGAAAAGTGGATAACATTGACTTGAATAGAAAGTATTGGGGCTTTCGATGATCATAATAAAAATTTAAGTAATCCTGACCCGCGTTGCCTAACTCTGACAAATTACATCACCAACATGATACATTCAAATAATACCTATGTCCTGAAACATCTGTGCAAAGATCCCCATTTCAGAATTCCCAGTTTCACTAGAAAATGATTGAGAGAGCGAAATTTGGAATGGGCTATTAATAGGGTCGCAAGAACAGAATCGACCAGGACAAACATTTGCGAATTGAGGAATGAAGCCACAGATCGCATCCGTGCTGATGGATAATATTACCTGCTTTGTGTGATAGTAATAATGCAACAAAATCCCAAACAGCTTTATCAAACCATAAAAAACATGACGAATCTGAAACCCATTGTTTTTCCGACCATGACAGAAAACGGGCAAACTGATTCTAATCTGGAAATTGCTAACGCTTTAGCCAGCTTTCATTCACAATTTTTTAACCTCAACAATACATTACTACCATCTGAATTGTCAGCACAAATTGCGTTGGAGACCATAAGTTATATCTGTATCAATTCTGAAATAGTGCACCTACGCATGTTGAGGGTCCGCAAATCCGACGGAATCACATCTGCAATTTTGAGGCTGTGCAGCAGTGAATTTTGTAAACCACGCTGTGATCTATTCAATCACGTTTTGAGAGAGGGTGTTGTGCCGACTGACATTCATATACAAAGTTGACACTCGTTCTTACCTAGCAAATTTACACCCTGCTAAGCACCTTCCAGTGATCTCAAAAATTATGTAACGAATTGTGTGTGAAAGTATAGTGAATCGTCTGGAAACCCAAAACATGTTGTCCAGGAAGCATACAGGATTCTGAAACTATCGTGTTTGCTTGACTAACCTAGAGGAGAAATTGGACGATTGGACGAAGGCAGTGGATGATGATTGTTGCGTGCATGCGTGTTAATTGGACATGTCAAATGCGTTTGACCACGTGGACCATTAAATGCATCTGATGAAGCTGCAGGAGGTTGCTAATAATGGGTGACTTCTTACTTGGTTGAGAAGCTACCTCCTTGATCGCAAGCCAACAGTATGTATCGTTGGTGTGATATCTAGGACAGACAATAACGAATGTCACTTTTTTGGAGCGAAGCGAATTTTCGAAAAGCCCTAACTGCCCTTCGCAATGGCGAATTGTATCAAAGCGAATATACGAAGTGCACTTCGCAATGGCGAAGGGAAGCGAAGCTGTCATTGTCTAAGGACAGTTCGATCAGGATCCGCATGCGCTTGAAAATCATAACGTTTTATTTACAGAAAACAATTGTGCTGAAAATGAAGCTAATGGTAAATTCATGTTGCATTCTTGCAACCGATAGTGGTTTCCGTTGTGTAAATGAAAGCCAAGGTCGTGACAATACAATTGGGTGTCCACGACAAAAACTTGGGTATATATAGCACTGTCAACCTAATTACAGTTGTTTCAATAATATATTTGAAAGAACGGTTGCAAGAAAATAATAACTGGCAGCATCTTGTTCAACTCTCTCTTGGATAGGACGTCACATGGTTTACGTCAGGATTGATCTTGCGCGATCAAAATCCACTAATTTCTGAATATCTGTAATCAGTGGTTTTGCGCGGGAAACCTGAGGTATACAGCCGTTCTGAAAGACATCATTTTGCCCAAATAGAGAATGCAATATCTCAGCAGATGTATTCCCTGCTACGTTAATTAGAAGAAAATCATATATGAACTAGCAAATGACATGCTCGGAGTCAGCAGAGCTATCCATATACTCCCGCTTGATGTATTTTTTTTATTTTTTATTGTGTGACGATGTTAAGTCGACATATTTGAGCAAGGCTTCAGTGACGTCGAAGAAACAACTTCTTCAACCTTGGCACGGACGGGCCATTTGCGTCTTCCCTCTGGAATTGCGAAGCAGAAATGCAGATTACATTCATGGTCTCACACCTTTGGCTTGATGGTAAATTATTGAACAGATTTCCTGAATTTTTCATATATAGCAGTCCAGTAGCAATTGTCAATCAGAAATTGAATTAAGCAAGATGATTCTTGTATATCTCTCCTCATATTTATCATCGGATAATACCTATTCTTCATGTGCTTCGGCACGTTTGATTGAACAGGTTGGTCCTCACAAAACTGCCTCAAATTAAATTTAATTCCTTAGAATTCACATACACTCTGCGATCTCAGCAACTTTTATGGGTTATGGAAGAGAACAACCTGGTAAAGGGATTAGCAGTTAATCGAAGTCTTAACAGCAGCGTTGTGCGTTAAACAAAATATTCAGCCAAAACTTGACATTGCTCAGAAGGATCATCGGTAGTTTCACAAAGCTGTAATAGAGTGACCACTATAGTAATGTCCTAAAGAATGTTGGAGAAAATGCACAGGAGATGGAAGATTTATCGCGGTAACCAAAACGTGCACGAAGGTACAGCGGAAGCAATCACGAAACACGAATCAACGGAAAGTGTGTATCAAGGTCAATTGCTATGTACATTAAAACAATGTTGTCACATAGCCCCCATCCAAGAAGGTTGGTCAGAGTGACTTCTGATCAGGAATTGACAATTGAACTGGCCAAGCGGTGTCAGCTCGTTCCTGGCTTGAACATAGTTTCTCAGCAACTATTCACTTCGAAGTCAGCCAAGACACTTGATTTGCGTTGGTCGATTGTCAGTGGTGACCAGGGTAGGATACACGAAAAACCGATAAGTATTAAGCCGAGTCACTTCTCACATGGAGTGAACGTGATGCTAGCTGGAATCGCCCGTCTGGCATGGTTTTAGTATGAACCCATTAGGAGCAGATGTAGGCACATCTGTAGGCTTGACAATGGAGAACCAGAAGATTCGAATCATAGTCTGTGTTGAGAAGTTCCTGCACGCCCATGGTCGATGGCGAATGGCCTCGCCTGGAGAACGTGGAGTGGAGTGTAGTCCGGCTGGTAAGGACCTTGTTTGCTAGGTTTCGCGTTGGGCGGTGTGCTCATGGTTGGGGCTACAGGGTAAGATTGCGACAAGCGTCGGTGATCCGCGGGTGGCGTGTGCCACGGTTTCAACAGTACAAGGTGCATGTGTACCTGAGGGATACAAGAAAAATGCCTGTATTTCGGTCTCAACAATTTATAGTACACGAAGGATTCGTGTATGACCTCAGGCTCACCAATTTATAGTAGAGTGACCACTACAATAATGTCCCAAAGAATGTTGGAGAAAATGCACAGGAGATGGAAGATTTATCGCGGTAGACAAAAATTACACGAAGGTACAGCGGAATAATCACGGAACACGAATCAACGGAAAGTGTGTATCAAGGTCAATTGTTAGGTACAGTAAAACAATGTTGGTACAAAGCAGGTACACCCATGGATAAACAACAACTAAATGCGGTCAACAATGAAGTATGCTGGTAAAGCATAGCTCGCATCGTTATTGAAGGCCTTGTATTTGCAGCAATGTGTACATCACATGCTGTTCTTTATTCTACTTGCAGTGAATCACCTACTAGAACACCTGTTTCATTGGCAAGAAGTGCGTGATTGCAGAATTCATGGCTTCAATTTAACCACTACAAACTGTGGATCAAAATTTTGAAGGATCTTCTTTGCTGTTCGTGTTTGGTTTATATGGAACTCTCTGCCCCTGACATATCATTCGTACATGTACCATTGAAAGACAGCTATGGAAAAGAGGATGCAATCAAAATTCTAATAAGGTGTTTGGTTTGTATGGATTCGTAATGGGTCAATATAGAGGGCCGATAGTGGAGTGCTCTTTGATATAAGCATCCAGTTTCCATTTGAACTCAAGGATCGTAGGAGCGTTCACAATTTCCAGTGATTGTGAATTCTACAGAAATCAAATACGCACCGAGATGAAATGATGTCTAAAATCGAGTCTTAGTTGCGGCATAGCGAGAAAACTTCAATAAACCCATGTATTCTTCGGGAAACTGACTTTCATCATATCGATGAGAGGGTGATGTTCCATCCAGAGTATTTTCTATGTTAAGATCATTTTGCTTCTTACTCTCCCTTGTGTAAAATCGGTCAATCAGAATGGCAATTCGTTCTTGGTATGGGATGTGCTGCATCCCATCAACTAGCTTCGTAGCTAGGTGGTAAATTATACCCAGCAAATCTATGCATAAAATAGGATCATGTATTCTATCGTCGGAAGAATGTAAGTATTTAAAATGCGACGGAGCTTTTTGGGAGAGAACAGCCCAAATATTATGTGAGCCAAATTTGTTCCAAAGAACAAGCAATAAATTCAGCCAATGCTGAGAAGATAGAATATACAATGATAAACAATTGCCTTTGTTTTCTCGAAATACCACGTGAAAAATGATGCGGAATTTAATGGCCGTTAAACAATATGACTTAGTTCAATAAACCGAAAGAGCATATACAATTGGATAGGATAATAACGAAAATGTATACATAAAACAATGAAAGATAAAACAGTGAAAAAATAAGAAGAATTAAATTGTTTTAATGGAAAATTGTATGGAACTTTACTCAATTATTTCTTTATTATTAGTTCCGCCGCGCCATCCTACGGGTCTTTGTCTTCTTGAGCACCTTCAAACAGTCAAATTTCCCGTATATCACTAGTGACCAAACCATTTTTTGTACTATAAACAACAGACCTGAGTAGATTATCTTTGATCACGTGAATATCGTGGCCATGCACACATCTGGGCTTCAAACTGTCTGCTAGTACGATACCTCCAAAGCAGAAATTATGCCTACGATGGATCCACTTCTGCCTTGTCTGTAGCAGTGGTAGCTACGCTGACTTCCAACGCTTTCAGAAGACGTTTGCCAACTACAGCGATTGTTTCCAATTCCTCTTGTAATTATCAACAAACCCTATTCAGTCGTATAAGCGATCGAGCAACAAATCTTTGGGACACAAAAAACAAGTGCCAATGTCGTTTGAAGAAAAAGAAACAAGAGTTCTGTCGTTCGGAATTCATTCAACTTTAATGAAAGCGGGTTGCAGGGTTTCGTCTGATGGTGTTTGCTGTGTGCATGTCGCAATCAAAGAATGGCGAACTGATCTTATGAATCGTTTGCAAACACGCCCTTCATGACTAAAGTGTTGATGTTTAAAACACAATATAATACTATATAAAGCTAGACTATCTCCATTTCATCCAACTACGTTCGCAGCATTCATTCAGTGCCGATAAAGTTGGATCCCTTATGCGAATAAATGACTTGGGGTTTACCTCAACGAGCAATGGAGCGAAATAGGGCCATCAAAAAGGAATCCGTATCCATAGAATTTGCTACTTCTGTATTAACAACACGTAACTGTCAGCAAGTGAACAAACGTGCATATCGTTTGTCTACAGATCGACATCGCCTAACTTTAAACGGTCCAAAATAGTACAGACCCAATTTGGCAAACGCCTAAGAGCCGGTGGCTACACGAACTGGAGAAAGATCAACCATCACTTAAGCATCGGGTCTGGCATCTAACCTACTAAAGTTGAAGCATTTTCCAAGTGATGACAGTCACTGATCAGCCAAAATGTCCTGCGAAAGATGCTAAGAGTACGCGTTGACCGTGAATGTCCTTCGAACAAATGAACGTTTATAATCAATATGTCAGTAACATTATGCTTCTTTGCACTTATCACTGGATAGGTGCATTCATCTGCATGATCATGAATGTTTCAGTCTTCCAACAACGTTTAAAATACCCCGATCAATAAAAAAGCATAACTACTTTAATGTTGACAAATAGTATTTTGGGAGTCACTTAACACTTTGTCCTCTTAGGCATTCCGCTGCATTGAGCGAACGATTTTTTATTCGGTATTTTGGAAATAATTTTTGGCACGCTTAAATATTCAGCTTGCTCTTTAAAGCTTTCCATGCGCTTTTTGAACGTTAATACTACTTATTAATAGAAATCTGACGTGAAACAAAAACTTTTTAGAGGAGGCACACTCGATGGGTTTGTCTTAGAATGTCGGGACATTTAACCAAGTTTAAATTGATTACAATTCCATATCACTTTCTCTCTCTTTCTGAGGTCACATCAGCTGATAAGATCGGGTCCAACGGCTCACTGACATGCTGTCGTGTGTTCTGGTAGAAGGTCAAAACAATTTCGCTAATTAACGTTGAGAAACGATCGTTGATTGGAATATAATACAAATGCTCATCGATACGTCCGACCCATGTTACGTGTTTCCAACAATTCCGCAAAGCGTATTTTTAGTATCACATAGAACGCAACCCAAGAACAGATTAGACATCCAAACGTACTCCAGAAACTCAGACCTCACGAAATTTTTATGGTAGAAAGAGCAGTAAGCTTAACATACCTAGGATGACAAGGTAATATGGAGAATATATAAAAATATCTATCTATAAAATATCTCAAAAAATTAATAGGGACAAGTCCACATACGCATGGTTTTTTGTCCACAAACTCAGCAGAGTGTTGGAAGCGAAAAAAACGCTCAACAGATTCTGATCGTTGTGAATTTTTTTCAGGCAAAGTTCCAAGTTTCAGATTTCAACATTTAATGGTTACACATACGCACATAGCTTCACAAT